>OY856415.1:189523579-189697579 GCA_963693085.1 Alisma plantago-aquatica | reverse complement strand
ACTCTCTTATAGTTGTTGAAACCCTAATATGGTGCTATCAGAATATCATAGTTCCTTTCTATGTTCAAACTTATATGTCACATGTGTGTTGATGACTTGACGAGCCTTTCTATAAGGCTTGGTAAGATAATAATGATTTTGCAGGGATTGATGTGATCATTTTAATAATTCTTGGGAATGGTTGGGCCCTAAAGTAGGTATAATCCTCTTTGAGATGTTACAAGGGTTGGAACCCTAAAACATTGTAATAAGGATTTGTATCCTATGGTGGTATGATGACTATTATTGTTTCCTGAATGGTAGTACACAATATCATGTGGTGCCATGACTAATATTTATACCTCATACGTATTGTATCTTCTGAGGTTGTTATAATTATACATTTGATAGAAATGAATTAGGGTTTATATGTCCATTTGTATGATGCAACCTTAATTCACTCAATGAGAAATAACTAATCAAGTGAAACCTTAATCATGTAGTGTCTTGTGTTGTAGAACCATCTTCAATGTCATAAGTTGTTGGATGCTGAAATGAGTATTCCTAACAGAAATGCAAAGTCACATACATAAAATTTTGAGTATGCATAGGTGAAAATGAGTATACATCCTTGACATACTAATCATGAGGTAATTGAAAGCGGTTAAGGTCGTGTCTTGGATATTTTTTATATATGATGTGAGTGAGTACACTACGATTGTATCTCAAGTGGTAGGGTTTGGCCTTGCATACCCTGGTGGCTAGTGCTGTGACTTGTACCAAGGGCAGACTAGGTGTTATCAGCTTGATATATGTCATTGTAGGCAACTTGACTATTAAGTCATTGTATTTCAACCTATATTGACTGGGCTTAGTTGAGATCTTAGGATTCCGGCTCTCCTAGATCTTGTGCGGAACTGATTTCGACTTCACAGTGGTCAGTTGGACTTTGGGTGGTACAACTCAAACTCCCCAGGGCATAATAATAAAAGATGTAGTACAAGCCGTGTCGTATATCATCTAGGGTTAAACACTCTTCACATTGGTTGTTAACCCTTGCCATGTATTTTATACTATACACAATTGGTATATGATGCAATCTTATGAAATATGAGAAATATTGTTAGGAGAAATTGATTTAACTATTTCCTTTATATACCCTGATAGTTATGATGGTTGCTAGACCTATCCGCTTAGCTTGCTTAGTATGTTAGAACTGTTCAATCTGCTCAATTTCTTATTAAATACTCAATCTACTCTATTTTCTTACTGTTAAATAATGTGTTGTAATCAATAACCATTGAAGAGTGTTATGTCTCTCACTAAAATTGGGTCTCATCTCGTGGGTCACCACATCTTTTTAGCTGGCTGCTAACGACGTGGTCGAGATCATGTTGTAGAAGAGGAGAAACATGGTGATCAGTAGACATATAAGGTCGGATAGTTGTAGTTGTTAGTAGTAGAGTCTTGATGTCATCCCTATACTCTCAGGTCTAGGTATGGGATGTATTTTCTAGATAATATGCCTGTATAGACATGAGTTCTTAGTAATATGCTAGTGTTGTATATATGGCATGTACACATGGAATATCTTTTTGTATACAGGTCGTGGCTGAGGCCACTGGATACGTATGTAAATACCTAGTATGGTATATGAGTTTATGAAAAAGATGGACCTTTATCTAAATGTTTTAGAACATGTTTATGATGTTGAAACCAATTTTAATTATTCCATGTTTCTGACTATGTGATTAGTTAGTAGTTGGTTGTGTTTTATGTTTTGAGTAATCTCATTTAGTGTGATTAGGTGTCACACAAACTATGCTTCTACCAAAATCCATCTCAGTCGAACTATACTCAGACTGAGAAAAGTTCTCAGGAAAGTTTGCAACAACTCTTTTTCTATGACAAGTCTTTATTGATCGAGGTGTATTTTGACTGAAATGGATCTCGGTCAAGAAATCGTTCGACCAATATATTCCCTACAAAGTCACTACTACTTGGAAAATGTATCAAATTATTTTTTAGTAGCGGCTAACTATCGTAAAGACTTGATATAAGTGTGGAAAAGGGTATATAATAGGATTAGGATAATCATCACTTATTCTTATATCATTCCAAGCAAGTTGTATAAGATGCATTTGTACAAAGCATATATATAGTACAACTTGAATGAAAATTGTATAATAACTTGTTCTTTATGGTTGGATTTTGTCTAAATTCTTGATGATCTGAAACACCAAATACACTTGTTAGTGAAACGAATGAGAAATATTTGAATCAACAAAATATGAATATGGCATATCCAAAAAGACAAAAAAATTCAGATGGAGGAGAGGAAGATTATATTCAGTTGCTCTATATATATTTGGATCTTTATGCACTTCTTAAAGAACTTGTGCACTTCTATTGTTGATATTCCCATCTATAAGTCTTTTATTGTGAATGTCCACTGCTTGCTTTTTTAATTTTATTGTCTTATATCCAGCTATGTCATATTTACTTTTTACTTTTTGTTTGCGGTTCATTTGGATGTTAACATTTGTCCCTTGCGCACTAAAATATGAACCAACACTCTCTGGACTTTTCTACTGTGAACCAACACTCTCTAGACCGATACAATAGTGACTGTGATGAAGACTCTGAGGCCTTCTTGCTTCTGTACTACTACTCCAGATGCCACATCCTTTTTAATCAAGAAGATTTTGATACCTTTTGTGACCTACACCTATGACATGCTTCAGATTTGACATGCTTTGGTTTATCTACTTGGGGGGTATTTGAGGTACGATTGCTTTACTGTAATCTTGAGGGGGAGAAACATTCTTGTATGGGATTGGTTTACCTTTGTATTCTTCTTCTTATTCTCTAGTCTGTCTATCTATTTGCAATATGACTTGGGATACTAATTAGAGAGTCTACTCAATTTAGTTAATTAAAATATTTGAGACTATTTGTATATGGGCCCAAGTGTTTCTTGGACCATTAGGGTTTAATGAAAAATCTATACGGTTCCCCCTTCTCCTACATAAAGGAGGAATATTCCTCTTATCAATATATCACAAAACCTTATTTTACTTTAAAGTAATTTACGTCGAAGTTTTCCTCTAAGATCTTCCATGAGGTTTCTAGAAACTTTGGGTTCCACACTTATCAAAGTCAATAAGAAACCATTATGTACTATGAATGTGAACATAACTTAAGATGTCTTTATGTTTTTGTCTATATTGTTGAAGCTCCAAGCTTGTTGATGGCCCTCATTCATAAAAGAATGTAACTTTCAACTTGCTAGATGGTCTTCGTTTGGGATGTGGCCTTCTTTCATCTCTATTTGGTTGAAGAAAGCCTCACTTACTTAGTCGTTTCTAGTTTATACACATACTACTTATTAGGTAATATTAAATTTCTTTGAATAGGAAGTAAAGAGATAATATCCATATAGGTTAAATAAAACCATTCTATGTACATTTGTTGTATTAAAATAAAGACAGAGCAATTTGTAATTTAGAAATTAAAGATTTTTTTTGTCTAACTTCCTCCATAATTTTTTTCATATACAGTATATATGAAAATAAAAATTATGAAGGACTAAATTATAGAATCATGAATAATAACCTTTTAAAGTTACATATTATATAAATTTTTTTTGACCAATCATGTTTATAAGGCTAAAAGAATAATATTTCAAAGTACATTTGAGTTATATGAACAACTTAATATTGAACATATTTTAATAGTCTACAATGTAATCCAACCATAGATGTTTGATGTGTACTACTTAATTAGTTGTGTTTTAAAAATCTTCTCAATCAGATTGTGGACCATTATTAAAATAAATAATTTCTTTTTTTATTTAATGGTAAGTTGATAAAAGATTAAACATAGTTGAATGGTTCTTTATTTTACTTTCTAAAAACTTAGGACATGATAATGGTTTTTAAACATTTTTAATCTAGAAAATATAATTTTATCTATATGATTAGAATTAATTAATCAGTTATAATATTAGTACTTTGACAAATGGTATATATAAATTACATGTACCACTCAGTACACGTTTCTCAAACTCTACTTTTCTTGGGAAAGCTAGAAGCCACTTTTATTTAACATGTGCTTCTTATGCGGTCATGATAGAAAATATACATAGCATCAGGGTTGTTTAATGTAGTACTATGGCTATAGCTATTACAATGAGGGATAGTCCCTCTCTTGTCTAGTAGAAAGAGTTAATAAATAGAAGGTGGTTGAGTCTTAAACTACAAAAAAATGAGGTATTTTCAATCTTTAGCTTAGCTAGATAATCAACTACTTTATTTTTGTTTCTCTAAAAAAAATGAGGTGCTTCAGAATGAAGTATACTTAGATCATGCCTGATCTTTTTGCTCTAAGGATAGTAGGCTACATGTACTAGATTGACAGAAGAAAAGAGACAAACTACAACAATTGAATAATTTTCAACGGTGCAATATGTATAACATCCTTCCTTTGCTAATTTGAGTGCTTCCAAGATCCTCTGGAATTCATGTTCCACGATGTTTGTTACCATTCATTTCCTACTTATAGCTATAACCAATCCCCTTAAAAATGTGTATTATCACCCCGACTACTGCAAGGCCATTTTTACTCATACTTGCGTCAAAATTTATTTTAATACACCCTCTCCCAAGAGTCTCCCACATAGATAGATGAGATGCAAACTTTTTTCTAGAGGTGTCTACCTTATTACACTTCTTCCATATATCGATTGTTGTAAGAATATTACCAATGATGACATGTCTTTCCAAAGGATCCAATAGGTAGCACGAAAGATAAGGATCCAATGCGGGGTAATGCTACCATTCCTCTAATTCCAAATGAGCCAACTTGTGTCATCACATCAAAAGAGTTATGATAGAAGGTTTGTCCTAGATACAAGATGCCAAATATTTAGACTGGATGGAAAATCACTTAGTGTGCGGGTGACAATTTCTTCTTTAGCGCTACATCTGGGGCAAAGGTTGTTATCAATCATGTGTCTCCTCCTCCTTTCCACATGGTAAAGAGACTACCATGCATCGTCAGCCAAAGATGAGTATAGAATTTAGTTGGCATCGAATGTTTCTCTTGGTCATCTTGATTTCCAGGGACATAAGTCTACTTATGCCTACACATGACTTTGTATGCTGAGTTGACACTAAAACTCCCATCAACTTCATGATTCTAGATACAAATGTCTACTCCAAGGAAGAAACAAAAGGATCTAGAGGAAGGATTGTCGAAACGACTAGGTCCTCTAGTTAGGTAGATAGAAAATCAACATCCTTATACCATCATGCACTAGAGTGACAACTTGAATATCTAGAATATTATCAAGGACAATTTGGATTGTTTTCCTAAGAAGTGCCTCATTGAAAGGTCCTCACCTTTCCAACCAAAAGGTATTTTTTTTCCATATATGATGGCTTCAAAGCATCTCGCTTAAAAAATAGGTTCATATCTTTTATATGCTCTCTAAATGTAGGAGCAGATGATGAGGTTTGACATGGTTCTACTTTTGAATTTAGATTTTACTAGGGAACACCAATGCACATCCTAATTTCTACATAAATACAAACTATTCTTGAGAAAGAAGGCTTCATTAGGTCTCTCATAGATCGCCTCCACAACCACCTTTGTCCATCGAGCTGGTGATCTTTTTCCACGACTCTTTTCTACTATCTTTCCTCCCTTCACCATTTCTCCAAATAGAGCTTTAGATTGTTTTATCAATGTTATCATAGATAAGACCAGGAAGTATGGATGTTTTGCGTAGTGTAAGATGGGATGGACATAAGAGTAGTCTCAGACAGAGTCAATCTCCCTTCAAGATTCAGACTTTTGGCTGCCCAACTATTGACAATATTGGAGAAATTTATAGGGACCTTCCTGTAGGTATTTCTATTCACCTTATCATGTAGAACTAGAACACCCATATATCTTCCAGGGTCATCGGTTGGTTGGATTCCTAAGATGTTACAACTGCTCTTTGTTTAGATTTTTTGACACTGTAATAACAAAAAATGTGTGATTTGTCTTTAAAAATATGTAGTCTAGAGTCTTAGACAATTAATTTTCAGACATTTATGGATGACAAGACTTGTTTTATAGATGCCTTGCCAACTAAGATGAGATCATCAATAAAACAAACATGAAAATATTTTGAATTAGATCCCGGGTCCCGAACAACTTTCCAATTAACCATATTTCATATATAAATATAGATATACAAGCCGACAAGGAGTGGCTCAAGTGGTCAAGCACGGTGTCCCCTAACAAAGGGACCTGGGTTCGAATCCCAGTTGTCTCCTTGATTTACCACCCGCTCGGGCATTCGGCCTCTGTCACAAGTATGTGAGAGGGTGAGAGAATGCCTCTCTTAATTCCAAATATAGATATACAAAAAATTAAACAATGAACAATTGTAATGTAAGAAAAAAGATAAATATTGCATCCATATTCTTCCACATATCTTTATAATAATTATGAACATTGCATGATTTCCTTATTAGAATATCAGAACTACTTTTTGATAAAAAAGGAAAAGATTGTGTATAAAATCTTTCATAAGTACATGTGTTACACATGCTTAAGGACATTAAGGTTGTACATGCCACTTTATTAGAACACATGTAAATTCATAATTCTAATAAGTAAAAATAAAATTGTATTGTATACACATAGGGACGAATTTGCAAGTAAAGAATTATTGGAAAATTTCTATCTGGATCCTGATGTGGACTTTTTTTTATATAATATGTAATGTTGAAAAGTAAAGTTAGAAATCTAGTTACATGCACATGGAATTCATTATTCAAGAAAAAAAGGAAAAAATGCATATGGCTTCCTCAACATGTTTTCTTATATACTACATGCAACATTATTAGAAACCAGAAAGATCAATTTAGAATTCTAAAAAGTAACAAAATGTATTTACACATGCTCAGACTAATTTTTTTGAAAAAATTATTGAAAAAAATTGATTTAGACCCTTCCATAAGTTTTCTTATATAGTATATAATCTTAGAAAGTAAATAGAAAAGTGTAGTATGCATACATAGGAACATGTTTCTAATACCAAAAAATAATGAAATAATTCTAATTATCCCTTCTACAGACTTTCTATATAGTATAGAGTTTTTTTATAATATAAAATTTTAAAATTTAAGACAAAAATGTAGTGTTCCCACGAGGATCAGTTTGTAATTCTAACAATAATAAAAAATTACATTTAGTCCCCTATACAAGCTTTTTTATATATTACATAAGAAATTTCTAATATAGTAATTAAAAATATAAAGACAAAAATGTATTTTGCATACACAATGACTAACTTATCATTCCAAATAATAATGAAAAAAATCATTTATCCCTCCACAATGGACTTTATTATATAGTCTAAATGAGTTTCCTTACATAGTATATACTTTTAAATAGTAAAGGCAAAATGTAGTTTGTACACATGTACGCGGCTGGTTCCGGGGTTCACCTTGGCTGGGTGGGGTCCAATAGTGGCCGATCTCGGGAGGGGTTATTCATTATAAAAAAAATACAAAATGTAGTTTGTACACAAATGGACCAATTTGTAATTCTAAAATCTAATAAAAAAATGCATTTATCCCTTTCCACTGATTCTTATATAGTATATATGAATTTTGTTACTCAATATATGATTTTAAGAGTAAAGACAAAATCCTAGTTTGCAAGCACATGGACCTATTTGCGATTTCAAAATTTTATGGAAAAATAACATTTTACCCCCTCAGCGGACTTTCTTATATAGTATATATATGTACATGAAATTATATTTTTAACAAGTTAATGGATTAAGACATTGTATCCAATTACAAATGATATGGTGTAGTATCCTAATATTAACTTTTCTATAAGTAATTACAGAGTTAATCGACTACTAAATACTAATAATATAATATGTTGTTTACTAACTACAACTATAATTTACTAATAAATCATCATATAAATAAAAAGCATTGGGTATTAACTATATGCTCTATGGATTACGTAATTATTATCTTTTCCATAGCAATAGAAAGTATTAAATACAATAATTGTGACTACTACTTACATATGGTTAGGCAAATACTAACATAGTTGCATATCCTACTAGTTGTTATTTTATTTTTTCTAAGATGTAATATCGTCTCAGTGAACATGTTTCTTATATATATATATATATATATATATATATATATATATAATGTATGTGTTTGTTTATGCATGTGTTTTCACACATAAAAGGTCAGGACCAAGGTTTTAAACGAAGAGTAAATTGAATATTTTCACGCAGAAACATACACACACATGCACACATTCACATAGAATTTTAAACTAAAACTAAATAGAAACTTCACACACACAATAAAAAAGCATTAAACTAAGACTACATAATACATATTCACCTAACTTAGATTAGGGTAAAAATAAATCCAAAGAAAATTAACAAAAGTTGTACCACCACCACCACCACCATCCTCATCTAAGCCTCAATCCCATTCACATTTTTTTGGATTCATGGTCCTTTTTTTTCAAACCAAATATATTGTAAGTGATATTCTGATCAAGATGTAGAGGTCAAAGTCTCTCCTTATAATCTATTCCAAAGAAAATTAGACAGGCTAAATTCATGCATGCCTCTTTTTCTTATAACTATGCCAGACTCAATAGCATCTCTTGGAATTTGCATGTTAGTCAGTTGCATTACACATATCCATCTCATCTTAGGCAACCCTCCCCTAATTTGTCCTCAACATTTTCCACCCCAACTTTGTTCCTAATATATCAGAACAAAATATTAAAAGGTTTGTTAACATTGAAACAAAAAAGACATTTTTGAATCATGGGTCATGGATCAAGATGCTTAACTCCTCAATGTTGGTATTTATTACAAATTTTAAAGCATTTTCTTTTGTCAATTTCACACACACAAACATATGTGTATAACACATACACACACTCACACATGCACACACACACATTCACACAATACGCATAGATGCACACACACACCATGAAACTAGGATTTGAAAAAAACAAACAAACTAGACCATTGAAGTCCATCAAAAAAACCAAACTGGACAATTCAATTTGGTTTTAGGGGAGTATATGGTTTGATGTGCTTTCAAAAATTTGAAAACCATTATTTAGTGATCTAGTTTGGTTTGAGGGTGCTAATTAACCAAACTAAACTGAAAAAATACATCTGCCTACATATTGTTACTATATATATATATATATATATATATATATATATATATATATTATTGTAGATATGGCTTAGAGGAGTGATTTCATTAGGTTAAGAAAGCGTGCAAGGGTTCTTTCATACATATGAGTAGTGAAGTTAGGTAGATCCACTTAAGTGGGTATATGGATCCATCAATTAAGCATATCTAATAACATAATATAAACATATAGGGACAATGGGCCTAAGCCCAATAATTACAGTAATTGCACTAATAGTGTGAAAATAGTTATCTAAACTAAATTGTATAATAATGATTAGCATTGTGTAATTTAATGCGTAAACATAATTTTAAATAATAAAACTAATACTTACAAAATATTGGATTATATGGTATAAGTCATACTTATTTGAAGTTAGTTGGACATGTCTACTTGTAATTTGAATATGTATTCTTATGTTACCCATTGCAAAACATTTTATCAATCTAGATTTTCTTTATCAAGCTAAATGGATGGATAAAGATGATGGCAGATGTTGGATTGTTGATGAAAAAATTAGTATAAAACATTTATAGCTTCGTAGATACTAAATAAAACCAAACTAAACCAAACCTAACCACATATTAGAAGATTAGTTTGGTTTTATTTTGAACTAGATTACAAAATAATTTGGTTTGAACATTTCACAATCTAGTATGTATGATTTGATTTGTGATTTTGGTGATAAATCAAACCAAATAAAACTATGCCCAACCTACACAGAACATCTCAACTTGCCTTAGAGTTGAATCTTGATGTTAATGATATCCATGTTAGTTGGCATGAGACATATCATTTCCTCCATGTTGATTGTGCATGATCCCAATGATAATGAAAATGCCATTAGTATTTCACGACCATGGAATTAATCTGAACTTTCTGATGTATTCATCCCTATAATAAACAAATGAGAAGTAAAGTACAATTTTGTGATGTTGAGAAACCAAGATTGAGGCCTGAGTTATCTTCAACTAGACAAAGGACACATCCATCACCAACTGGGCCATCACCTTCTTGGAAACCACTATCCAATACAACATAGATAGAGTACAACATAGTGACTCGTCATACAAGTTACATGTAAGGCTACAAACAACAATGATTTGATCACTAAGATGGTCATATTTCCCATCTCTAACATCAGTATGTTCTGAAATGTATTGTATGATTTCACGCATGAAGTAGTGACACATCATCTAGAGCCACTACTTCATGCGATATCTTGTTGATGTTGTCTATTATAGTACATAAAATTCACCAGAAAATAATTCCTTAGTTTTTACCAAAACAATATGCAATAAAACACATGCAAGTGGATGTATCTTATCGCAATATAGTTTGAATCAAATTCCAATGGACAACCTTTTTAAAAGCTTTATTAACTTGTATCCTATCGAACGAAGATTAATATTTAGAAGAAAGAGTTAATTGGGTTGAGTTAAACTAAATGGAAGTAAAAGTAAAAGTGATGGGTTAAAATTCAATATAGATTAATGAAGGAAGTCACTCAGGTGAATTGTGTTTTACCACCTCTATGCTCACAACCACAGCTATTACATATCTAGACTTTTTGAAACCATTCAATTGGATTAAAAGCAAGTTTCTCTCCATTAGGTGCCAAAAAATCACGTAGATACCTTGGTGAGCATGATGTCTTGTTGCTCACAGATCATGTATCTTCTGTTCTTGAGACATCCCTTATGAAGTTCTGATCTGGGCGTCAACCAAGTTAATCGATTTTCAAAACCTAATCAGTGAAGTCCTCATAACCTAGGATAGTAATAGATCATGAAAAGAGGGAGATCAAGCCACTAAACATGCAACTGAATGATTAACACTAAATCAAAAGAGTTACATACAAGCCACAAAACATCAAAAAATGGACACGTAAGTAACGATTAGTAGGGAAAGTCCATGCACCCAGCGAGAAGGAATACTCACTTTTCATGATGAGATTAGTACAAGAAATGAAGAATGAAGAATTTGTCACCACCTTCAATCGTAGGGGAGATGCAGACCAGTGTGCGTAGCAACAACCCTTCAACTCAATGGGATGTCTATTTCCAATTGATAGAAGGGGAGAACACCAAGGACATGCATCAAATGTACTTCTTCTTCCTCATTTTTTCTATCCTATGGGATCTAAATCATTGGAGAAGGAGCAGAAGATGAATGGACGAAGGTGTCGATGATGATTAGACCACTTTTGTGGCTAGAAGATGATCCTTGGCAATGTAGAGGTTAGAATGGAAGCACAACATGGGCACCACAAAGGTGTCAAAGGAAGATGGTTGATGGCAATCATCTTCTCAAATTGATTGGATTGCACCAAACTTGTAGGGTCATGGAGGATAAGAGATGACTCCAATGGAGGTAGGGGTCGACTATTTATATGATGTAGATGCAGGAAGCCCACGAATGCCGTTCGGGCTCACTATAGTCTTTTTTGGGGTGTAGGTTGATGGTTGGGTGCATAAAAAGTAGTCGGTCATGTAGTGTAGAGAGATCGTCGCTTGATGGACGTAGGAGAGACATTAGAGGTGGATCTGCCCACTCATTGGGGGTAGACCGACAAACCGATAGTTGTTCCATATGGGGTAGCTTGTGGGAGTGTCGTTGATCAACAGGTCTAGATGACCATTCAAGGATCAATTATGAGGGCTCATCTATTTGGTAGGACATGAGGGTCCCATCGGGAGATGAGATTTCCCATCGTTCAGTGGAGTCTGCGTGTCTGTTCGAGATTGGGTCTACCTGGTTGTTAGATAGATTTCCCATGGGGGGTTTGACCTTCATTATGGATGCTTGACTAACCATTAGAGGGTGGTCGACAGAGGGTCAGAGGGAATGTCTGTTGAGGCTTGCAACTCTTTATCAGACCTTGTGAGGCACATATCACATGGGGCGGGGGGTCGATGGTAATACAATATAGGAACGAACCCACCCCCTGATGTGGTATTGTTTTCAGGACGAGGGTAGATGACAATCAAGGCTCTAGTAGATGAATTCATGGAGTGACCGGGGGACAAATTTATGAAAAATCATGTCCAAAGTAGCAAAAATCATGTCTGACTAGCGAGACCACCATGGCATCTATTGAAGCTTGAAACTACAATATAAATCAATAAATTGGATCAAAGACCAATGTATAAACATAAAACTAAAGAGAATTGAATAGATGCAGACCTAAAGGTAAGTTGAGAGATCCAAGTGTAGATTATAATGTGACTAAACTAAGATGAATATGAATTCATCAAAATACCCCAAAGTTAAAATTCACTCATTCTCAACTAACATAAAATTTATAACAGTTGTTAATGGAATACATTCAACTTTTGTGATTGCCTCATCTTCACATCATGTTAGTTTCTTTGTTGCCAAGTATGGCAAGCTAAGTTGAGGGATCCAAGTGCAAAATTGAACTAAAAATATGACTAAACTTAAGATGAATATGCATTCATCACCTCCACCACATGTGAAAGTGCCCTCTCACTAACCATTTGACAATGGGCACTCCATGCCAAATTACATTCTGAACTAGGATGAGGGATGTACCTTCAACCCTCCATCACACCAACCACCACCACAATGTGATACTAAATTGCATTCCCTAGGTTCATGACCTACATTAGGGATGCTACACTTTAAAGATTGGGGGTGCAACTATTTTGTAGTGTAGTTTTCTTTAATTCCAACTAAATTATATAACAAGCTCTAATTTTAATATAATTTGTTATATATTCCAACGATATCACGCCAACCTAGTATAATATCCAACATGATAGTGATTGTTGGATTCTACTTTGTAAAGAAGTAATAATTGGATCCAACCAAAACTCCACATATAAATAAGTTAGTAGGTGAGTTCGCTTTTAATGTTAAATATTGATGGCTATAAAGATACCAAATACGAATCATTGTTACTATCCCAATTTTCATTTGTTTGATTTATTTTTATATTTGGAATTATCAAACTATTTTCTTCCGATTCAGCCAACATGTCTATCATATTTGTTTTAACAACACTATTTACTTCATATATGAAGTCGGGCTGGATAAATAATAATTGAACTATAATTCCATAATTTTGGACTCATTCTTTCCTCTTGGTGACATGAATGTGTTTTTGGAATTTGGCTAGGTTCTACCCTACATTGCTGGACCACTGTAGCATGTGTTGTTTATCGTGTGTATTCTCCATTTAAATTCTCTATTTTTATAGCCTAAGAACAGACAATGGTTCAAGATTAGGGGATTCGATAGCACAAATTATATCATCTTTTCCCGACTTACTACTGCACACATCGCCTGATTTCATTATTATTGAGCCTATCTACTATTATACTATACTAAGCACCAAGACCTTGACCTTTTGCAGTCGTTTCCGTCCAAGCACATGATTAACACGTGATGGTAAGACCAAAATCCACACAATTATCCACCTATTTATTATGATAAAATCTGTTTGGTTTCGTTCTACATCAGGACTCTGGAATGGAATACTTCGATATGTATAAGTCATGTTTCTTTCCATTCTTATATGGTACAAAGTTCTCGAGATATGTCTTGTTTCCTTATGACTCTGAAACAGAAGATTCGATAGCATAAATTATATCATCTTTTCCCGACTTACTACTGCACACATCGCCTGATTTCATTATTATTGAGCCTATCTACTATTATACTATACTAAGCACCAAGACCTTGACCTTTTGCACCTATTTATTATGATAAAATCTGTTTGGTTTCGTTCTACATCAGGACTCTGGAATGGAATACTTCGATATGTATAAGTCATGTTTCTTTCCATTCTTATATGGTACAAAGTTCTCGAGATATGTCTTGTTTCCTTATGACTCTGAAACAGAAGCTCCCCCTCCTCCTCAAACAGGTGTTAGAGTCTGGATGACCAAAGGAGTTGTAATTACAGTGCGCTCAGGGGATTCGAACCCGGGTCCCCCAGGGAGGACAAGTCGGACCGAACCACCTGAGCCATACTGGCATGGTTTCTTATATATCTTCTATCGTATACAGTTTATCAGCTTTTTCCATGGGAATCCGTTCTCTTACATGCTTAATACGTGAACTGTATGTCCCAAACCTACACGTTTGTTAACCCACCAATTGATTATGATAAAATTAATCAGGTTTCTGTATAAAGAGAACGACTTTGTTCCGTATCAGTAGTCACGTTTCCTTCTATACCGAGACTCCAAAATCAAGGACTGCTTTGTAATTCAATGCATCTGTGAAGCGTTGCAGTAATCCGTGCAATGGTGTTATGATCGAAGAGAACATCTGCAAAGCATTGCAGTCATCCGCCGCTCAATGATATCATGATCGAGAATAACATATGCAAAGTATTGCAGTCATCCACTGCGGCGATTTAGGCGGACAGTTATAAAGCATTCTGGTGTTCGTTTGAACTCTGATTTCTGCGATTAAGACGCAAATATGTGAAGTGTTTTGATGTGTGTTTTGTTGTATTTCCTGTTCTACAATTCCAGTTTTCCAACGAACTTTTATTCCATATTGGTTGCATCAGGAACCTCACAGCTTGTTATAAAGGCAAGTGGTCCCCAAGAGGTCAAGACCTCTAAAAGGCAGGTGAATTTACTACTGATTGGCTAGGTTTGTGTATTTTTTGGAGTAAAATAAAACACACATATGCACGTTCGCCCGTCTCGCCTGACCCGGCCCGGTTCGGTGCTTTATTTTGTTTTGCTTTCTGAAACGACGTTTTGTTTTCTGTGTTGCGTCGCTTGGACGCGATGTTAAAGACGCACGTTGGAGAGACCAACATGTGCAAACAGTTACCGCAGCCGCTGAGACACTCCATATAAGGAGGCACTCCATATAAGGAGGCACTCCATATAGCGTGATTCCTTTATTGCTATACTATTGTTTCTTTTCTGTTGTACAGCGGTTCCTTTGTTGCTGTACAACGGTTACTTTCCTACTCCACTACAATTCATTTTATAGCGGTTCCTTTCCTGTTGTACAACAGCTACCGTTCTACTGGATCGAGGTTCCTTTCCTGCGGTACATCAATTCCTTTACTCCACCGCAACAAGCTTGTTCTCCCGAACACAACCACTCCTTGCCGTTGTCTTGCGCCAACAACTACACAACACTCTCGCTTGCACCGAGCGGCTGTACCAGAGTTGGGGTAGTTGAATCTTGGAGATAGACCACCGGAGACGCTCGTACTAGGAGCGGCAGAATTTGTCTAGAAGACAGTGTTTCACACGCCGTCATCTCAAAGCCTTCATCTCAAGCTTTGGAGTTTGCTTTTCTAAACTAATTCGCCGTTTTTCTCCAAATCTAAATTACTATTATATTATTGCTGCATATTGGTGATTAAGTGCTTACAATTATGTAATTAACATCTGTCTTACATACCTATTTTCTAACATATTTCAAATCTGATTTTGATTCCAGAACAAGGCTCGGCAATTTGATGCGAGCATTCAATGCCCTATAATCCTTGGAAGGTCGTCATCATATATTCATTCTCAAGACAACTAATATATGTTTTCAAGTATGTGCTTAGTCTGATGGGATCTATTCAAGACATCCGCCATGATTCCGATCTATAAAGTTACCTAGATACAGCGGTGTGAAAATTAATACTTTTCAATCATGGGCAAGAATGATGCATAGATCTACGTACTACCTTCATGAATTTCAGAGTTAATGCAAAGTGTATTTAAGTAGTGTGCATTCCTTTTGGTAATCATGAATTTTGTATTTTGCTTTGAGTTTTGTTTTTGTTCATTGTTGAATTGAATATACAAACACGTGTTGCAAAAATAGAATCGGAAGGGAATGCTTTACGACAACATATGTACTGTCATCGGCAGGAAAAGACATCTGTAGCCAACTAGACTAGATGCAATGCAAATACGTGTGTCCGATACTGATAAAACACGTATAGTGTTGTGAAATAAAGTGTAGCTATATATTAACAGATACAATGTAGATCGCGCAACTGATAATGAGAAAGGATGCGTAAAATCAAGTCTAGATATGATACATAGCATTTCCAGGCCAGCGTGCTATGAAGTTGTTTTCATTATAGTACTTCTAAAAAGAATTTTGAAAGATATATTCTAAGTAAAAATGTTTGGCACGTCTAGAAATTAACATAGTTTAGTGGCGCACTTTGAAGAATCATATAATGTGAGCTTCTGTCAAGGATCCCGATCCATCACGCGGAAACACGCGGAAACAGTGGTCTTCGCATTTTGAAAATGTGGTTACGACCACTATATTGTTATTTGGAATGAAAAGATCTAGAACGGTCTTCTCCAACCGATACTATCCAAGATTTTTTGTTTTGGTAGAATTTCTCATGAATCATAATTAGTGTTAGCGTGATGCTTTTTCTAGGACCGTCAACTATAATACGAACGAAGTTATCAATTTTATTTTGCAAGATAGAATGATGTAGCTGTCTTGATGCTTCGATAATTGACAATTGAAACTTTGATCTTGTGAGCAACACATTTGAGATATATGGATTTGGTAAAGATGTAGCTAAATGATTTTATTTTATACTGACGGTATCTCGCTGTGCTATGAAAGAATCATGTCACCCATAATATCAAGTGAAACTATGTACTCTAACGATGTGCTTGGTACGTGGTGATAAAATTGATGATGATGGTGATGAGGACGATGGCGGTGATAAGGACGGTGATGGTGATAGGAAAAATATTAAAATGTGTTGTTTGGTAACATGTACATAGTAATAGGGATGGTGATAGTAAAAATATTAAAAAATATTGTTTGTTACATGGTTACAATGATGGGGAGGGAATTTTTTAATTATAAAAAATACCCTACACAAATAAGAATCATATTTATTAGAACGTTTTTTTTTTCGCATTTGCCTAAACAAGTAGTGGAGTCTTGTTCAAAACTTCTTTCACCATGATTAACCATGACTCACCATGCTTTTTATGGGGACAAAAATAGATCAAAATTCACCACAAATTCACCATGGATTCACCATGATTCCCTATCTCCATGGAAATAAACAACATTTTTATTTTACCATCATTTTCTATCGCCATGACTGACCACGTTACAAACACAACCTAAAGTCGATTGTTTGTTGGATAGTAAACCCAACTTCTATCCCTTTTTCAGAATGCAAACTAAAATACACATGCACATATATAAATACATACATGTATCTCTCTCTCTCTCTCCCTCTCTCTCTCTCTCTCTCTCTCTCTCTCTCTCTATATATATATATATATATATATATATATATATATATATATATATATATATATATATATATATATATATATATATATATAGAGAGAGAGAGAGAGGGGCTAGAATACACTCGAGTGTACAAATCACACGCTACACTCAAGTGGTGTTCGCATATCAAGACTATTTTCTTATAAAATGTAAACCATTGATCTTCATTGTTATACTATAATTAGGCTACATGCAAATTTTGAGCTCATATATATATATATATATATATATATATATATATATATATATATATATATATATATATATATATATATATATATATATATATATATATATATATATATATATATATATATATATATATATATATATATATATATATAGTCAGGCTAGAATACACTCGAGTGTACGGATCGCACGAATACACTCAAGTGTGTTTGTATATCAAAAATATTTTTTGCAAAATGTAAACTATTTATCTTCACCGTCATACTATAACTAGGCTACATACAAATTTTGAGCCCATTTGAATGAGTGTAAGTCACTCATCCAAGGGCAAAAAAATCGACGCGCGAAACTAATTTGAAATGCATAATTTTTGCGGTTTTCATAACATGAGCTATACATATCCAAATGTGCTCAAATTTTGCGTATGAGTTGTTCACGAGATGTTTAAGAAGATCAACGGATTAGATTTTCAAAAAAAATATTGTATCATGAAAAACTACTTGAGTGTATTCCGCTCCGGATACACTCGAGTGTATTCTAGCCTGACTCTCTCTCTCTCTCTCTCTCTCTCTATATATATATATATATATATATATATATATATATATATATATATAGAGAGAGAGAGAGAGAGAGAGAGAGAGTCAGGTTAGAATACACTCGAGTATACAGATTATGCTGTACACCTCAATGATGTTTGCCTATCTAGACCTTGTCTTTCTAAAATCCAATCCATCGATCTTCATGGTTATAATAATAATAGGCCACATACAAAATTTGAGCTCATTTGGATGAGTGTAACTCATCCAAGGACAACAAAATCGACGTACAAAACTAATTTGAAATGCATGATTCTTGCCTCCTTTAGATGCATGACCTTTAAGTATCAAAATGAGCTAAAATTTATTATATAGTATGTTCTTAATATATTTAAGAAGATCAACAGTTTAGAATTTTCAAAAACTTACTGCATTTTAAAAAATGATTGAGGTGTACGTGCCTCCAGTACACTCAAGTGTACACTAGCCTGACTCTCTCTCTCTCTCTCTATATATATATATATATATACACACACACACACACACACACACACACACACACACACACACATGTATACATACACATTGAGCATATCAAGCTAAAGTTCTCAAATATCATAATATTATCTCTTGTCATAACATATTCTTGCATCGTTGTGTAAAACTAAAATACAAATGTACATATACACATACATGCAAATATATACATAGATTCAACTATACATATACACTGAGAATATCAAGCTAAAGTCTGCAAATATCATAATATTGTCCCTTCTCATAACATATTCTTGCATCGTCGTTAGCACATGTATAGAATATATATAATGTATATAGTAAGAAAGATTTGTGGGACTAAAAAAAGGAGAATACATTAGCTATACATGTAACTTCAGCTCTACAACCTCATATATAACACCAACTTGTCTTTATTCTAATATTTCATAAAATATGTGGAAGATGCCTTCTTCAAGTTGATTGATATAAATACATTGGCAAACAATTATAACCACTTTCTTTGTTGAGAAATGAACATTATTACCTCTCTATTTAAGACATTTATGGTTAAAATTTCAATATCACAATTTTGGAAAGTATTGAAAATATACTTTTAGACAGAACATTGGCATCTTGCATAATATGTTGTAAATGGAAAATTTGAGTTCATTGAATTAGAACATTAATACTTTATCTTACCAAATGAAGTAATCATTTCAGGTTCGTGATTGTGGAAACACAACCATTTTGAGTATAAATCATATGTGTGTTCCTCAAAAATATTGCCCAAAGCTTGGAGTGCCTTGGGGATTAGGACAAGTAGGGAAGGTGTGGCAATATATTGTATTAGTTTTTTTAAAGAAAATAACAAGAACTTATGTAGGTTTTTATAAGTGTATATGTAATTAGAACATGCCCTAGATTTTCACTACTTGTGTGGTGTTGATAAATCCCTCTACCTACTTTGGAAGTGATCGAGTAGTCTCATCTTACAAAATGATGTTCATTGATGGTCAGTCCTAGGATAATCAATACTAGTCATGGTATATGGTTTCTTCTAACCTGGATATATCTATGATGGAATTTGATTCACACTTCAAGTCATAGAAAGTGCTCAAGTATATTTTACTTTATTGCACATAATAAACAAATATAGTAGAGAACAATATTATTTTCTTTTCCATTTTAGAACTATATTGATATTACTTACAAACACCACTTTTTTTACGATAATGCGTTCATGTTCATGCTTAAGACCCATTTGACCCTAAATTTACTCCAAAATAAATAGAAAAATGTTTCTCCCACTAATTAGATAGATATGGTTTTACCCTGAGCAATGCGTTATTGTTCTTCACAATTCCCATCATATATGTATCTTACTCCACAGTTCCATTACTAAACCTTAAATTTCATCTTATTAGAATTTAAAATTATATACTTATCCATTGGGAATATATTTGCAATTTATAAGAATAAATGAATCAAAAAATGATAAACTCACAAGTAGTTTCTCCACCATATTATATATTCTTATACAATGATTTATTCATGAGTTTCTTCATATATAGGTGTCATGATTCATAATTTTGATAAAATATATTCATTTATATATTTATATACATGTAAAAGTTTTCAACCTCTTATCATAGACAAATTCGATACAATTTTTTTGGGAAATATTGTCGAGTAATCATTCCCTAAGTAATATTTTACCATGGATGTTCTAGAAAAATAGTGTACATAATTTATTTCTTTACCATAAAGAGATTTCATGTCACTAGCTCAAGTGATTCATATATATTTTCAGAAATGGTAAGAGTAATATAATGAAGGCAATCATAAACTTGAGGTTGCAATAATAAACTCCCCAAAACCATTGTATATACCAACAATATGAATTCGAATATACAAAGCTTTCTTATAGTTATTCATTAATGTGAAAATACAAGTGGGTTATTGAAATAGGATGATACTGAATTTATTATTTATGAACATGCATTAAAAGATCCAAATAAAACTTTAAGAATTTCTTTTGAATGCTAGAAGATGGTTAACACAAAATTTCATATTTTTAACTATAGAAAATTTATAAAAATTTCATGACTTTGACTATACCTTTATTCATAAACCATAATTTATGTAGTATGAATAGGTATTCAACACAACAATACCATATATAAACATGAGTTTTCATTAGTTCATTGATAAGTAATAACTTAATAACTTAATAATAAATCATCAACCATTCATTTGTTTGTATCTTCAGTTCAATATCAATCATAAGCATTGTATTTTTATGAATGATGAACATGTAATTTGATATTAGTATGTCTGAAAAAGTTAATTTTTAGTACAACCTTTTATAAAATAAACTTAAATGCCTATAATTACTCTTATAATTTTATTGATTCCTATATGTTACAAAGATTTCTTCCATACGTTTTATCTATTTTTTAACATGAAAATGGAGTGCTTATCCTTATACTTCAGGGGATACCTAAAAATTAAACATTTGATATAAACTTTGTACTATTCATTACTTGGATTCATTCATATCATCTACATGCTATAAGAAGAGTTTATATTATTAAATATTAGCATGAGTTTTATATAAATATATATTATGATCTATGTTTTAGTGAATATATATAGCTCTTATATCTATGACTTCTAAGAAACAACTATTATATGTAGGTAGTATGCATTAATAAATGATATGTTTAAGATTTTATTTTGATATCATACTTCAGTTTCAAGGGATGTAATAGTAGAAAACATGGTATATAAAACATAAATTCATAATGACACAATATACTAAGATCTTAATTTTTAACACTATTTTCTTTAGAATTTTCTTACATACTATTGATGAATTGATATGCCATTTTTGTAAATGAAGTTGCTTGTTCTAAATTTTGGTAAGAAATATGAGATATGATTTTATTTTCACTATATCACGTGGACAACTTTAATCCATAAAGGAAATTGTTAATGTTCAAATAAAAATAAGAATGGCCTTACGTAAGTCAGAATGTAGTGCATTTATACTTTTAGTATTATAAGTGAATTTATAATTCATATGGAGCACGAGTTGTCATATTTATCAACAAAAAAATTGATAAGTAGAAAAATAAAGATCTTAAATTGTTGAAACTCGATAATAATTATACAAATTTGTGTATGTGAAGAAAATAACAGACACTCAAAGAAGAACTTTTAAGTACAAAATAAATAACTAGACTTTAAATGGTTTTTTCTATTTAGTTTGGTTTACTTATTAATGATGTGGCATATATTTTCTTGAAAGGTTATAGCATAGAGATGTAAATTTGTAAAACCATAATTGAGAATGTTTCATACCACCTGTACTTGTTTGCCTACAATTTGAAAATTGATTCCCTTTGTGGTGAGATATTTCTAAAAACAACCTATCATAATAAGGTGTGTAATAGATACTTACCTATTGAAATATGGATGATATTTTATGGTAAATTTTATCGATGAAGAAAGAATAACTACATCATACGGTATAGTACTCATTTTAAATGAAGACACACACTAAGGTTGATATCAAGATGCCGAAGAGATGATACTTGTAACTTAGATAGCATATTCTTTCTTTATACATAGTAGATAGGATATATAAGGTATACAACATAAATAATTTTATGTAAATAAATATTTTAAAATGGATTATCTTATATACAAGTGTGAGATCAATGACTTTATATTGAAATGCCATGATTCTCCATTTTATAGGAGAAAATTACATATAAGTTCTAAGTTTTCCTTCCATGATACACATTAGAGATTATGACCTAGTATTCCCATACCATAAATCACAATGTTATTAAGACGAATATTACACTTGAGATCTAGTGAAGTTTGATACATAAACCTATTGTTTTCTGGTCATCACGTTATATGATACATTAACTAACGCTCGGGAAAATATAACTATGCATGATAGGTTCAAACATTCAATATGTAATACTCAATAAGAGAAAAAATAAATATCTCTCATTAACGAAATACACCCCATGCTATATGACATACTTAATTTGGGGATGAAACATTCCTTCTAAAGATCAGTCGGGATAAAGATATATTTAATGTAAGTTAAAGGTTAATTGTGTTGGATAATTTATGGTTTTAAGAATAAGAGAATCAAGGTCTGCAGTCAATCAAGATTGATATTAACGTGCCACACATGCTGCTATTCATTGAATTAGATATAAAACAATCATTTTGTCTAATTGATAGATAAATCACAAGTATATATAATAAAATAGATGTACAATATTCAATAAGACTTTAGTGCTTCTCACTTAAGTTTGATTGGTATGTTATCAAATATGATAGAAAAATGGTAGCTCGAGAATTTAAACTCCATGTTTGCAAAACGCATGCTAAAATGTTTCATTAGATTATAATTTTGATATTAATATTTTTGGTTAAACTGAAACGTGCATCATACGTGCACTTACTAGTATTATGCTAAGTTATGTTGTTTTTTGCTTCTATGATCCTTTCCATGTTTTTAATTGCATATGCACTGAGTACATGGCATTTACCACTCGGAAGTCATTGTATTTGATACGGTGCAAGACACATCAATTCCCACTAAGAATAGAGCAAATTGTGCATCAAAAACATTGTACGTGACATGTAGTTCCATGTCCACATTATGTACCAGCGATAGTGAAAATAAGGTTTCTCTTTAGATATCTACACATCATTTACTCCCATCTACACACCATGCACACATTTTGATGCTCAGATTAAAATTGTGCAACACGATGTGTGCTTCTCACCAAGCGACGTGTACGTTAGTGCTGATACCGAGCCATTGACAACTACATGCCATGCAAGTTCAGCTACACGACATATACTCTTATGACTGCACAATAATTGAACAGTCAACACTATATACCAGGTGCTTCGCAGGCCCTACTTTGTATTGTGTTGAATATGTAGTTTTAAAGAATAAGTTTACCAAGAAGTATACAAGAACAACTCCAATGGTCTGAGCAGACCATCTTTGACCCTAGTGCAAACGACCATAGGACGAGTCAAGGAAAAATTTCAAGGTATGGAAGCGGGAGAATAAGATCATGAGCGGTTCTTCCCCACTGAGGGGTCTACAACTCGCTCTAGTGTGGAGTTCTACCTTCTTTCCATCCGAGTCCGAAGTAGAGGTGTAGGAATGACCTGTTGATCTCGGAGGTGAGCTTGAACTTGCTAACACGTCTAAGCTCCTTATTAACTTCTACTTAGTGCCTGAGCGATTTTCCTCTTCTATCATAAACTCCGTAGCTGGATATTAGTCTCACTTACAATATCTTGCTATAGATGAATAGTTTCTTGACTCTTGGACTGGAGGGAATAGTCCCCATATCATTTCATGTCAAGTAAGTGATATTTCCAATTTGTATACAAGTTCCTTTCATATTATGTCGTGTGCATGAATCAACTATAAAGTATGTTTATGCTCCTTTTACATGTCAACGGAGTGTACTAAGGAAATGTACATTCTGTCCATGTCTACATGAAAGTAACTTAGTTAAATGGGAGGGTTAATGCTATGCAAAATCTGATTCCTTGTTTGGTTATGAAAATGCTATACAGGCCATTAGTACGATTCTTTTGTTTCTGAAACGAATAGAGGAATACACATGCATCCTTATATGATACACACGTTTAATTTGTATGGCCTTGTTCGATGTGATAACATGCGGTGAAACTTTAGGTCTAATATTCATCTCATTACCTTTATATTTGACTTAGAGTAATTGTTGATTTTCTTTATTCCAGGAACTTTAAATCGGTTGTTCTTTGATTAATGCATACTAAAGTGATTTGAAAAATCGATCTAGATTGTTGAAAAGAAAAGTTCTTGAACCTAACAACCAAAGTTCCTCTGGGCGATGACATTAACTATTTGAATCTCGTATACTTGTGGAGAGAAAGAGTTGAAGACAATATAAATAGTAAAATTCATTTCCAAGCTAATAGTATAAACCAAACATTATAATACTAAATATGTAGACAAATGAATTAAAAAATACTCAATAAATCCACCATTGCATATTGAGTTATAAAGTCTTGATCTCAAAAAACTAATCCGTCTAAACATAGAATGACACGAACAAACACGACCATGCATATGACAAGAAAATGTAAACATATGGTCAGAATGGCACACACGTATTACACGTAAAAAACAAACACATTAAAACCATGAGCAAGGAGTAAAACGACTATCGATGAACCAACTCATGCATACAAAGTTGTGCAGGATGTGTTGCTAAACAATATGTTAAATATACAAATAGGAATGCATGGCACATTTTTGAATGCAAATGTCAAAAACGAATCTTTAACTATCCTACTAATTCACATTTGTTTAATAATAAAATCTACCACATTCAATTCTAGGATGTTCAATTTTAAAAGTATGATTGATCCGACCTCTGCCAGCAAGGATAATCTACTCAAATTATGTTACCAGGTCCCTTGACAAACTGGTCAATGCTTGCGGACTTTGTCAATTTTGTCGAAATCCTTATTAAAGAGAAACCGACGGAAAATTCAAATTTAGGTTTGCGGAGTATGTAAAGTGAACTAACCTAGAACATATGTATGAAACATTATAATTTATAAATAAATTTATATATGTGATAATTACCAAACATGATCACTTAGTATGAATGTATTAGTTGAAGTACAAATAAAAGTAAAAAATATGCCAACGAAATGGGCTTATGAGGAATGGATGCCATGAATATATTTGTTTAGGAGAAATGGAATGTATTAATACAATGATGGAATATGTTAAGGATGATATTGAGATACATGTATATATCTAGGAGGAATGAAATGTATGAGAGTGGTGGTGTAATAGGTTTAAGAAGAATGGATAGCATGAATTATGTTTAGGAGGCATATGTTGTGATGAAATAGGTTTAGTAGTAATCCAAAGTGTCAATATAGGTTTAGGATAAATGAAATATAGGAATATGGTGATGGAGTAGGTTTTGGAGGTTCGTAAGATATAATTATAGCTTAAGTAGGGATGTAATGTATGAATATGGTGACAGAATGGGATGAGGAGGAATGCAAAGCATGTATGAAATGCATTGACACTCCAGATATTGGTAGGACGTGTTCCATATGGAATATATGAGTAAGAATTCTCTAAATTTGCAAATGGTGCATATGATGGATGCAACACAATCTAGAAATCATCACATAAAAACCTAGATGAGTTTCTTAATAAACAATACAAAAGGCATATGAGACAAAGCATAACATATGTGATAGAAACATCAATATCGATTGGTATTTATGATGTGGTTGTACATTAGCATAGAAGGAGTGAATGAGGTTGATGATTGCAAAACCTAATCTCAAACAACTATTGGAACATACAAATACCAATACAATTGTCTAGTAATATATGTTAAATCACAATAATGGCATTGCCATTATCCATATAGCAGATACTTCATAGGATGGTAGTGAAATGTTTATGTTGATACGGTGCAACAGAAATAACAATGAGTAACACATTCATAGCTAGAACAAGAACAACAATATGAAAAAACTATAAACTCAATATTTATGTGGTTTAGTCAATATGACCTACTACATGGAAGAAGAATATAATTTCACTATTATAAGAAGATTACAAAGGAGAGATACTATCTAAGAGAGAACCCAAAAACCTTGAGAAGGTTACATGCAAAGAACAGAAAGAACTCTTTAGTATAATTATGTGAAACAAACTCAATGCCCAAGGGCCGTATTTGTAGGTTCCATTCTATAAGTCCTTAACTATGAATAGAAGATCCTAATATGAACCTAGATTACAATAGGGACCCAAGTTTCATGTAGAGAGAGCCATCTCCAACTCAAAATAGGAATACTAAAATAATCCAACTAGGAAGATGGGTTGGACTTAAACCAAGGCAAGACCTAAACATGGACTACCACACCATGTAGGATTAGGCCTAGGAGTTTTCAAGGCATAAAAAATTTCCACCTTAAATTGAAATCAGCATCTTGTAGAAATAAATAGCAAACTTTTTCTACTCCATCCCGCAAGGGCATTATTGTTGGCTATCAAGGCTAACCAAGTCAAGGTAGGCCCTAAGTTTGGAAACTGGCAATGGTTTTGTCATCGTATCAACATGATTATATTTATTGGAATCTTTTTCACAAGAATGTTCCCATGTGCAATCACTTCTTTGATGAAATCATATTTGACATTAACGTGCTTGGTTCTTTCATGGAACATTTTATCTTTACTAAGATAAATAACACTTTAACTGTGATAGTAGATTAGCATTGTATTCTGATTTAGAAGAAATATTGCACACAAGAATCGAAGTTATGTATCCTCTTTAATGACTTCAATCAATGCCATGTATTCAAATTCTATTGTAAATAGTGCAACTATAATCTATAAAGTAGCTTTCCAACTCATAGCGCACTCGACAACAGTAAATAAGTAAGCAGTAAGAGATCCTCTTGTATCAAAGATCTTTGTAAAATCTGAACTAAAAATATTCTTGTCAATGAGACATTCCCAATTCTCATTTTCATGAAGGGGTTTCATCTCCTCATTTATAGAAGCAACCCACATGGAAAAATCTGAACCGCACTATGAGTAGATGGCTCATCAACGTCACTATTCTCTTGATAGTGGCTAAGCTTACCATAGATTTAATTTGAATATCTTGTTGGTGACCTAATCTATCATGTTTGCCTATCATGATAAATACTATAGGCTAGTGCATCAGGTACCTTGTCTTTAATATAATCTCAGGTTTCTTGACAATTTGTAATAGGAGGTGAAAAATGCCATGCAGTGATGATGACACATCATCAACCTCTAACCCCATCTTCTTGGTGACAGTGACATTTTTTTTAACGCACCAACAAATTAACCTAATGTCAAAATTCCTAGGTTTTTACCAAAACAACATACAATAATACCACCCACAAGAAGATGAGTCTAATTGTAGTAAAGTTTAGGATTGAATCCCAAGAGACAATGTTTCTAACAATGTTTCTAGTTTGAATATAGTTCAATTTAGACTAATATTTGAACCAAGAATTGGTTAAACTATTTAATGGAAAGTAAAAATATAGGATTAAAATTGAGTTTAGATTAATGATGGAAGTCACTGGGTTGGAATCTTATTTCACTACCGCTAGACACTCAAATAGATCCATAACATATCCAGGCTTGAAACCATCCAAATGGAGCAAAGTAGGATTCCACCTGTTGGGTGTGGGATATTTCATAGATATCTCTACGAGCTTTATGTCTCATTACTCAATTATCATGTATGTACAAATCTGGAGACATCTCTTTAAAATTTCTCATCTGGGCACCAACTATGTTAATCTATATTCAAATCCCAAGTATTCAAATTGTTGCAACATAGCAATATAATATATTTTGTAGAGTAGGTGATAAATCCAAAAAAATGCATAAAATGATTAACATTGAATTGAAAGAGTTATATACAAGCCATGGAACATTAAGAAATGGGCATGCAAGAATAGGTAGCGGGGCTAATCCTCACACCTCAACAAGAAGGACTACTCATTATTCATAACAAAAATAGAGAAAATAGGAGACAAGGAAGAATCACTCATGGTCATGGCAGAGAAGAAGATAGTGGCTCAGTGGAATAATATGTTGACTTGAGAGTTATACATCATCCATATTTTGATATTGACTTAACCATTCCATTCATATGCATCTAATATTTTTGTTTAAGATTGGTTTCAAGGATTAGGTACATGAAAAGGATCAAATTACACAAGCCCTAGATTGTCCAAGTTCAAGTAAAAAACAATGCAAATGTGAAATCTTAGAAATCACTCCAAACCACCTTAGAATATTTTGTAATCATTTGTATTGATGATATGACTTGTAACTAAGATGAGAAAAAATTAGGACACTTAATTCCATCATTTGATCACTTAAAAACCATTTTGGAAAATTTGTCATAGCACTTTAATCGGTCGAGTTTGAATCTCAACCGATCTATGATGGATTTTTGGAAATGGTTGCATATGTCGAGATGTGAACTCACATAACTCAACCAACCAACTTTATGATCAAAGTTGATTTTAATTGGTCGGTCGAGTTACCCCAGGACAAACTCGACCAATAGTTTGAAAATTGGCTTTATTGGATAGTGGATTGGCCGGGTTACTTTCATTGAAACTCGACCGAATGCACTATACAAAAAACACAGAAAAAGTGATTCCAACCATTAGAGAGTTGTTAGAAATGAAAATATATCTGTTGCAAGTTACAAAATGGCTATGTTTTGCTCTAAAGTGATCCCACACTCAAAGGAACACCCCCGTCTATAAATAGGACCTTTTAGAATTCATTCCAAGGTTGCTCATTCATGCTATTCTTGGTTCTTTCTATAGTTGAATGGGATAGAACCCCTTGAGCCCATTTATCTCTCTCATTTACAAAGAATTTCATGATTATGAGTGAGTTATTCATGTTGTAAGAGAATTACGTCATTGTTACCTTGTAAAGATCTCCATCTTTCCATCTTCCCAATCCCCTTTCTCAAAGAGCAAAGGCTAAAGTGATCTTATCCGACTGGGGGAGGAGTTGCTATTCTTCTTCAAGGCTGAAGAAGGTCTGAAAATCTTCTCCACATGAAGGAGAAGGATAAGGCTGAAGATCCAAGGAGCTTGGTGGGCAAATCCTCAAAGCTGAAGACATTTTGCAAGAAGGAGATGTCCTAGGAGAAGGAATCAAGCTATTTGCAAGAGTGGGTAAGACCTGTTGTGAGATAGAAAACTAGATATTGGATGGTCAAGTCCTTGGATGTAAGGTGGTCTTCTTGTATGTCTTATAATGGAATATTAGTATACAAGGGTTGCAAAGTCCTAGAGGTTGACCTCTCTGGGTAGTGGATTGATGGTCTCATAGTTTGGAGATTGGAACTACTCTAAACAACTTGTCTAAATGTTTGTTTCAATCTCTCTCATCCTTTCTATGATTTTTTAGATAGGATTTCAAATTCACTTTTAGAATTTGGTTTCAATTGATATAATTTGAAGGTCTAACTATTCTTGTGTAAGTTTTAAAGCTCTATTCACCCCCTCTAGAGCCCTAGATCCAACAAGTTGTATCAGAGCAAGGATCGTCTCCAAAAAATCTCCTACGAGATGAGAAGATGGGTGAGAACCTACTTGGTTCCCTCAACCTAGAGGGAGGCTTCTTCATGCACTCCCCTCGGTCTTCAAAGACACCAACTTCTTCTATTGGAAGCAGTAGATATAATTTTACATTCAAGGAATGATCTTTGATATGTGGAAAGTGATGATTGCACCATACAAGGAGGCAACCAGAGCTATATCAACTTGGGATGAAGTAGCTCTAAAGAATTCACAGCTCAACACCAAATCAATTAGCATCCTCTATGTATCCCTCACTCCATTCGAGTTCAACCACATCTCCTCATGGGATACAATCTATGAGATATGGGACAAGTCGTTTATCACTTATGAAGGCATAAAGTAAGTGAAGGTGGAAAATATCTACATGTCGAACAACCGCCTAGAGAACTTCAAGATGGGGAAGAAAGAAGGAGTTGCTGAGATGTACTCAAGACTCAACATCATCATCAACGGTCTAGCTACTTTGGGACATACTTTGGATAGAGGAGAAATCAACTCAAAGGTCTTGAGGTCTCTTCCAAAGAGAAGAGATTCAAAGGCGACCTTTATTGAATAAGTAAGAAGTCTTGGTGATCTTGCAACCGAGGATATTATTGGAAATCTACAAGCTCATGAGCCAAGACTTGACAAGCAAGAAGAGGAAGCTAAGCAAGAAGAAAAATAATCAAGGAAGATCAAACATAGTGCCTTCAAAGCTCAAGTGTAGGATCTCATCCTTCAACAACTTGCTTATCATACCTCTCCCTCCTCTAGTGAAGATGATGGCCCTAGTGAGCATGAACCCAACTTCTCCAAGGGAAAGGACTTAAAAGGAAAACAATCTTCTTCATCTACTCCAAGGTGCTACAAGTGTGGTAAAAAAGGACACAAGAGTGAATGTCCTAAGGCTAGAAAGTCACAACACAAGAGCAACTCCAAGAAGGAGGAAGTTTATAAGAAATAAAGAAAATAGAAGAGGAAGGACAAGAAGGAGAGGAGGCACAAAGACACAACTCATGCATCTTGGGAAGGATCATCCTCTAGTGGCTCAAGCACCGATGAAGATGGAGAGTGCCACCTTGCACTAATGACCTCCACAAGTGAAGATATTGGTGAGGTAAGTTTGCATGAGTTAGCTAAAGAAACTCTTATTGACATGCTTGTTACTACCCATTCTTCTTATTCTAAATGTAAATCTAAAAAGAAGAGGTTGGGTAAAATCATTGATGACTTGTATATTAAACTTTATATTCTTGAGCAGAATGAGAAAACTCATCTTGAGAGAATTGATTCTTTGCAAAGACAATTTCTTGATCTTGATCTCCAATATAATGGAGTTGAAGTAGAGAATGGTGTCTATCTTAAGAATATATTGCATTTCTTAAGGAAGACAACCAAAAGTGCCTTAATGAGCTTGAGTTACTTAAAGCTAAAAATGCTGAACATAAGCTTATTAGTGATTCTTGTAGAGATGAGAGAGATGTTTATCTCAAAGAAATTCAATTGCTTAAATCTGAAAATACTAGGTTACTTGGTCAAGTTAATGATTTATCTTCTAGACCTATTTTGACTAGTAATGATGTTTCTTCTATCTCGCTTGAAAAGGATTCTTACTTGATAAAACCCTCTATTTAGAGGCCTACCTTGTTCATGCTAGAAATGATCTTTCTAGCTTGTCTTCTGCTGTTATATCTCTTACTGATGATAATCATAAACTTAGAGCATCTATGCAGAAACTCCTCAAAGGGAAAAATTCCATAAATGAAATCCTTGACCATTGTACCAAACAAAGTGGTACTAGTGGTTTGGGATTTGTTGGGGGATCTCCTTAGGTCAAGAGTAAGGCCAAAGGTAAGAAAAAGAGTAAGGAAACTCCTCTTTTCATTAGAGAGTCTTCTGGCTCTAATAACCCTGTGATTTTCTCTCATTGCAAGAGAGGCAATCATTATTCTACTTATTTTCCTTACAAGCCTAAGGGGACCAACCCAAAGATGAAATACGTCCCCAAGCTAACACCAGATCCCAAAGTTTGAGTTGGGAACCGACACTCTCCTTTCTTGTAGGAAAAAGGATAATGGATTGTTAATAGTGGCTGAACAAAGCAACTGACATGTGATATAATCCATTTCAACAATTTCACAAAGAAGAAAGGAGGTTCAGTTACTTTCAGGGACAACAAGAAAGGTAAGGTAAAAGGTGAGGGTGATGTAGGTGAATCCTTGTGTATAAAGAATGTTCTCTTTGTTGATGGCCTACATCATCACAATTTAATAAGTGCTAGTAAATTATGTGATAATGGTTACCTTGTGTTATTTACTTCTTTTGAATGCTTTCTCCTAGATTCCCTCACTTACAATGTCATATATAAGGGAACTAGGAATGGTAATCTTTATGTAATTGTACTTGACTCTATTAAGCCTATTGTTGGTAGATGCCTTGTAGTCAATGCAAATGATATTTCTCTTTGGCATTATCGACTAGGTCAGGTAAATATGAATCAATTAAAGAAGTTGAGCAAAATGACTTGGTCAAGGGACTTCCCAAATTGGATTTTGAAAAGGATGAGGAATTCCAACTTTGTACCCAAGAAAAAATAGACCAAGTCCTCTTTCAAATCCAAATGAGACCTTAGCACCAAGAGAGATCTTGAACTTCTCCATATTGATATATTTGGACCTATGAGAACTCAATCTCTTTGTGATTCCAAGTAATGTCTTTTTATTGTCAATGTTTTCTCTCAATATACGTGGACCTTCTTTCTCATTTCTAAGAGTGATACTCTTGATGTTTTCTCTAGCTTTTGCAAATGGCTTGAAAATAGAGCTTCTTTCTAGATTGTTTCCATCCGTAGTGACCATGGGGGAGAATTTGAAAATGGTCTTTCTGTAAGTTTTTGTGAAGAGTCTGGATATGCACATAACTTTTCTTCACCTTGAACACCTAAAAAAATGAGGTTGTAGAGAGTAAGAACATGTCACTACAGGAAATGGCTAGGACCATGATTTTAGAGTATGACACTCAAAAGATGTTTTGGGCCGAAGCTGTTAGTACCTCATGTTCTGTGTAAAAATAGGTTTTCACACATACCTTTTTGAATAAAACCCCCTATGATCTATGGAGTGGTAGGAAGCCTTCTATCAATTATTTTCACATTATCAGATGTCCTTGTTTTGTTTTGATCCCAAAAGATTCTCTCAACAAGTTTGATCCAAAGTTGTATAAGGCTTTCTTTCTTGTCTATAGCACTACTAGCAAGTCTTATAGAGTGGATAATGTTTATCTATCTAAAGTAGAAGAATCTATTAATGTAAAATTTATTGAGATTAACCCCTCTGTTTTCAAGGATATTTCTAATGATGATGTTGAAGATGAGGTAATTCTTAAATGAAAAGAACTCAACATCACTCAAAAGGGAAAAGAGGTGGCCACTCAAGAACAAGAGATGGATGAAGAAAAGAAGGATCCAACTCCCCGCTTTGTAAAGAATCATCCTAATGAGATAATAATAGGTGACCCCTTTGAAAGAGTAAAGATGCGGGCTTCCTACAACAAAAAACAAGCCAACAACAATGCCTTCAACTCGAAAATTGAGCCAAAGAATATCAAAGAAGCTCTTGAGGATGATGACTGGATCCTAGCCATACAGGAAGAACTGGAGCAATTAAAGAAGAACAAAGTGTGGAATCTAGTGTCAAGACCATGTGATAGAAAGATCATTGGCACCAAGTGGGTCTACCACAACAAGCTAGATGAAAGTGGCAAGGTGGTAAGAAACAAAGCAAGGTTACTGGCTCAATGCTACAATCAGCAGGAAGGTATATATTTTGACAAAACATATGCACCTACAACTCGACTTGATTCCATTCATATGTTGCTTGCTTTTGCTAGTTATAGGAATTTCCTTCTATATCAAATGGATGTTAAAAGTGCATTTTTTAATGGTACAATTGAGGAGGAAGTATATGTTGCACAACCTCCAGGTTTTAAACATGAAAACTTGCCTAACATGTTTATCTATTGCAAAAATCTCTCTATGGTCTCAAATAAGAAATTCAAGCTTGATATGAGAAACTAAAGAACTTTTTGTTAGATCATTGCTATATCATGGGTCAAGTAGATTCTACCTTGTTTCTAAAACACACTTCCAACAATTTTCTTATCATTCAAATCTTTGTTGATGGTATCATTTTTGGCAAAAATAATCTTGTTCTTCGTAAGGAGTTTCGTGATCTTATACAAAGTGAGTTCAAGATGAGCATAATGGGTGATATTACTTTTTTCCTCGGCTTTCAAATCAAGCAAACTAAAGACGGGAACTTCATCAACCAAGGAAAGTATAGAAGTGAGCTATTCAAGTGCTTTGGGTTGGAGAACACCAATCTGATGGACACCCCCATGTCAAACACTGCCAAACTTGATAGAGATGAAGAAGGTGAGAAAGTGGATTATGAGCTCTATCGAGGTATGATTGGAATTTTACTTTATTTAACTACCTCTAGACCTGGAATAATGTTTAATGTTGACTTGTATGCTTGTTTTCAATTAAATCCCAAGAAATCACATCTTATAGCTGTTAAGAGGATTTTGAGGTACTAAGCCAAGACCCTGAATTTTGTACTATGGTATCCTAAGTCAAGGGACTTTACTCTAACTGCTTATAGTGATGCTAACTACATAGGATGTTTGATTGATAGAAAGTGCACAAGTGGCACTTGCTTCCTCCTAGGACCATGCTTGGTGTCTTGGTTTTGTAAGAAATAGAGCACAATGTCTATATCAACTATTGAGGCTGAATACATTATCGTCGGGAGTTGTTGTGCCCAAGTTCTATGGATGAAGAAAATGCTCCAAGACTTTAACATTTATTTTGATGGTTCTCCTATCTTTTGTGACAATACCGGTGCAACCGATTTATCTTACAATACTATATTGCATAGTAGAGACAAGCATATTGTTACAACCCCAATTTTGGGTTTATTTACTGAGAAATGTAATTTTTCATATTAAAGATAAATGAGCAAATAATGAATGAATGCATGGATTTTGTTTACAATAGCCTTGATGATTGCTTTGTGGGCTTTATTGGCTATTGGGCCCGAATGACAAGGAAATTCAATTAATTAATGAATAATTGAATATTTGAGAAAAGGAAAAATGTGGAAACCTCTAGAAGGCAAATACAAAGACGATTTCATGCCTCTTAGATTCCTTGGGTTCCAAGGAGTCCAAAGTTGCAAAAAAAAGGCAATAAGAAAAGAAAATATCAATTAAGTATTTCCTTATTAATAAAGAAATTGAAAACATTGATGAAATAGGGAAAATATGTGAAAAGAGGTATATTTGAGTTATCCTTAGTGGGATTTCGTATCCCAATGATTCCTAATAATAAAAGAAATACTAATGAGGAAAATAAGAGATAAATAAAGAGAAATTCACAAAAGGAAATATTTTAATAAGAAATAAAATAGGATAATGAGAATAATGCATATTGATGCATTTAAAGATAATGAGTATTCCTTTAAAAGGAATTTCGAATTCTTAAAGTTTCTTGGGTGCTAAGGAACCCCAATAAAGGAGAAGAAAGAGAAAATACCATAATTATAAAATAAAGAGATAATGGGAATACATGATCCATCAATTTTGTAATATGGATAAAAGGGAGTATTTTTCTATTAAAAGAAATACATGATTTCGTGATAAATAATTAAGAGTCAAGTGATAAGAAGATAAAGGGAAGGATTTTCGAAATCCTATTATCACAAGAAAAGGGAATATCAAAGAAATTAGGAAAGAGAAAGGAACTTGCTCCTTTATGAGGGAATCACTCTCCTATTGGTAGAAGGATGGATTACTTCGTGGGCAAGCACCCCAGGACAGTACAACCCTCCCCTATATAAGGGATAAGGCCTGGGGCTGAGTCCAGAAAATCCCACACCCAGTCTTCTCCTCTTCTTCCATGATTCCCGTCCATAAACCCTAGCAAAGGGAAGCTTCGCAACCCTGGCACAGAGAGAGGCCCAGGAGGGGTTGCGTTGGAGGCTGGATGAGCGCCGAGGTCAGAACACGACCTAGCCAACGTCGACGTGCCCTAAAACGGCCACCGAAGTAGCCGCAAGGCTGTTCTTGATGTCTGTCATAGCAAGGTCACGCCGCTCTTCTCGGGCACCTTGGCCCTGCCTTAGACCCTCATCGGCTGCGCCAAGGAGTGCCAGAGGTATAGGGACCTTGCTCGGAGGTCGCCGAGGTTCAGGAGAGGAGGGGGAAGGGCCGCAAGGCACGACTAGGGCTGTGCTGGAGGTGGAAGACAACACGTTGCTGATTGGACGTTTCTACCCCTGTGAGGTAAAGGAGCTGGTCGACTTAACCGAAGGGTATTTCAGTAATTCAATTATAAACTCAAGGCAAGCCGCGCATGCATAGGGTGACGTGGCAGAACCGGATTGGCTCAGGTGAGGTTTTAATGCAAAATTCATAACTAAATATCCGTAGCTCGGATGGGTTTGCATAAAATATGAAACTTGCTCAGAAAATCGAGAGGAATCTAAATAAAATATAAATGAAACCTTATTCCTTATGCAATTCGAAAAATGATGGAAGATATCAACTTTAATGTGTTAATGTTTAAATAACCCTTTTTTTGATATGATTAAAGTGGTTAGTAGAGTTTAATAAATGATTAAAGTGGATATTAGCTTGTTAAATGCAAAAAGGTACTTTAAGATAAAAAATGATGATCTTTGCACGTAATTAGGATAATTTAGAGATTATGTGCATAGATATGCTTGCAATATGAAAAGTGCATAAAGCTATCATTTTTTTAATGATTTAATTAATGAAAAACCCTTAGATTTGATGATAGATGGTTTTAATGATGATCAATGGATAATTTAAGCCTATTGTTCATAAAAGTGAAAATAAGATCTAAAAAGATAATCTTTTTATATAATTGGCTTAATTTAGGGTTTCATGCATGAATATGCATTAATGAGTTTGAAAACCCTAATTTAGGTGAATATGACTTTTAAATGTTTTAATTGTTCAAATCCATAAACAAGTAGGGATATGATGATCCTAAGTCAATCTGAGTCTAAAGACTACTAAATGAATAGTTTGAGCAATTAGGGTTTATATAAAAGGAAAAGAGTATTTTAGGGTTTGTTGACCTAAAAAGGGATGAAGTTTGTGAAATCGATCTAAGAAACCCTAATGAATATTAATGAAACCTTAATGCGGATTAGAAACCCTAGAAAGAGAATCCAAGTCGATAAAGTAAATTCTTGATGAAATGTGTAATAAATAGAGGACATATTCTTTTCAGGAAATATGTGTTGATTGGCTTGATTGTATATGCATGAAGTAAATGTTGAATAATCTACATGACACATCAAATCAGGTATGTGGTTACGCTTATGAATATCCGATTTAGTTTTCCAGGGATTTTATCGATGTTTCCCTCGTGGCTTGAATTAAACTATTGAATGTATTTAATTCATGCAAAGTATAATGTGAATATGACTATCACATAATAGATACGCCTACTAGCTCAGATCCTAGTCCCCTCCGTAGCTCAATGAGTTGACCTAGTAAAAGGCTACCAATGGGGGTAGGCCCATCAGGTCATTGAATGACTTAGTAAATGGCTACCAATGGGGTAGGTCCATCAAGTCACATTGAGTTAGTGATTGGACTACCTATGGGTAGTGCCATGCGACTCAACCCTAGATATTGATCTACCTGTCAGGTAGGATCATGAGGGGTTTAGTAAGGATCTACCTAGAGAGAGGTAGTATCTCAGTCCGCTGCAGGGACAGCACGGAGATAGGGGATAGGAAAGGATTGAGTAGTATGGTTTAAAACGTAATCTGGGCTGTTAAATGATAATTGGCTGATTACTTTGTTATTGTAGTTGCATGATTATTGTTTCCCCCACATACCAGCTTCTCGCTGACCGACGTTTTGTTTGTCGACGTTTTAGGTACAAATGAAAAGAACAAACAGTAAAGTGGCATATGTGGAATTAAATGAGAAGTAACGTAGACAGGAGGATTAGTTAGATTAACATCTTCATGGATAGAAGTTTAGAAGTCCCAGATTTTAAAAGGTAAACAAAGTTTTATTTTATACCAGTTTTCAGTTTAGTTGGTAAAATTTATTAATTGTTATTGATTATTTGTCGAACCTTTGATCCTGTTAATTGAATAACGGCTCTATCCCTTGGGTCTCCCTTAATTGGGGGTTACCGGGAGGTGGGGTCGTTACAATTGGTATCAGAGCATAGGTTCCTCATCTAATCATTAATAATTATTAAATTTTACAAATTCCATAGAACCGAGGTAGTTATTAGAGGATTATCTGAAAGACAGAGGTGTCTAGAAAAGGATCACGACCGGGGGCTGGCAATATTTTCCTCCGCACCGCTAGTCGGAATATGAGGACTCCCGGATCTATGTGACTGCCTGGCCAAAGTCTTAGGGTATGAATCGAAATAAGATACCTTTAGGACTTCTCATCTTATTCATCCCATCTCATCACAAGATTCTGATAAGGACCTAAAGCATTAAGGTTTCCTTTCTTTTCCTCACCCTCTTGAGGTATGGGTAAGGTTGATAAGGTTTAAGGGATCCTCCACCACATTAAAGGAAATGCATGTAAATAAGATGTCATGGACATAAGCTTAATAGAGTAAGCGCAAATTAAAGAATAGATACATGCTTAGGTCGTATGACACGAGTTGTCATTGCCTTCAGGAGAGACCTGAGGATAGACCTCCTTTGCAGGAGGATGTGTAGAGAGAGTTAGTTTGGGAGGTGGAGACCTCCATTAAAAGTAGATACCTGACACATCCTTTGAGGATGATGTTAACCCTAACCCTAAGGGAAGGTTAGAGATAGAGATGACATGATGAGTTAGACTGAGTGTTTGGTTGGACATTACTTGGGATCGTCATATGAACCATGAGAGGTTGGATAACCTAGTACCTTTTGCGACCCAACCCTGGAGAGGGTCGTGCATGTGTAAGCGAAGGGTAACTCCTTCCTGGATGAGGGTAGAGAAGAACCTATAGGACTTTTGCAAGTAGGATATAACTTGCACCCAGAGTGCGTCAGTAGTGTTGACAGTTAAACGAAACCCTAGTCAAGGGATCATGATGGAGGGCTTATGAGATAAGCATAAGGGGTTATGGATAACCTTGAGTAAACATAAGTTCGAGTATAGGCTTCACTCAGGTAGGGGCATGCTTATGAGCTTGATCCTTCATAAAGACAGTACCTCTTATATAGAGGTTGGTTGTAGGATTAGCTCTAGAGGGAGGATGATGCTTCTAGTACCTATGGTATAAGTGATTACCTACTAGATGAGATAGAGAGTGCTTTAGACCCTGAGGAGGTTAAGGCACCAGTTGTGAGGCTTTATACCTAGCAGTTGTCCAGGAAGAGGAATCAACTCTGAAGTGTTGCTTGAGTAGAAAGATCATGGACATGATGGATTCCTGGTTAAGAGAATGAGTGACGTGTATTTTACTACGCGCTAAAAACGCAAGTGTACGCGTCGAGTAATATAGGCCTTTGTGAGGCCCGAGTCGAACATAGGGATACGTTGAATTATTGGAGACTTCTACTAACTATTTGCGATCAGCTAAGCCGGATAACAAAGTAGGGTTTGTTGTAGAAAGTAAAAGAAAATAAAAAAATAAAACAAAGCAACAATCGATTAAAGGTTAATTTAATCAATTCAAAAGGATATCTTTAGGATTTTGGTTTCACCGCGGGTCAACATTGCATTAGGTTTCATATAACTCCTCAATCTTCTCTCTCTTTCCGGGTAGTGGCCTGAAAACAGAATTACCCACTGTCGTGGTGTAATTCACTACTTAGGTTTAGGTTGATTCCACCGTCGTAGTAATCATTCCCCTAAACTAAGCGCATTACGAACGATCTCTCAGTTTCCACCATTAATTTTACACCTCCTTTGTCAAGGGATTTATCGATTAATGTAGGTTTCGTCTCTTTTCAACCGTTAATCCTTCTGTCGAAGTGATTAAGGGCATTACGTTACTATTATGGTGATCAAGCATAACAATATATGGAGAAAACGAAACTATACCACAGATTTAAGAGAGAAAATATGAATTATTAATATAAAACTGTCATACAATGCATTCTCGGGCTACTCCCGGTCCTAAAGATGGAGGGGATTAGCCCCGCATGGTCATCTCAATGAAAGACAGAGGAGTAGAGAATAAAAACATGGGAAACATGGAGAAAACTCGTGTAACCCCTGATACAAAGGTGTTCCTGGAGATCCTCCTCGAGAAACGTGCGTTTTGCAATCTTCCGGCAGCAAAATCGCCCGTCGGAGGTGCCTGGATCGCTCGGTTGACGGCCTTCGTCTCTCGTCTCCTATCTCTCTCTCTCCTTCTTGGATGTTGTGCAACACAATATCCTCTCCCCCTCGGGCCGTCCGTGCTCTTCTTAGGTCATAGGACCACTTTACGGCTCCGAAAAAGCTCAACCGTCGGATTAAAACGCTCCGTTTTAGTGCTGAAAATTGCCAGATCCCGACGCTGTCGATGGTATCGACCCCAAGGTCGATGGTATCGACCATGGCACAGGTTATTCCTTCCAAGATCGCTTTTTGGGGTTGCTTTTTGATGAAATGTAGATACTATCGACCTGGGGGTCGATAGTATCGACTCCGGACAATGCAAAAGTGCCTGAAAAAGTGCCGAAACATGTGTATAAGTCCGGGGATTATATAAAATCATATAAATATGATAAAAGAAGTATAATTTGATGCAAAAAGAGTTTAAAGGCCAACTATAGTGAATTATGCAAATATAATCAAGAAAATGACAAATACATGCATAAAATAGATATAAAATAAGCCTATAAAAATGACTTAAAACCCATGCATCAAACTCCCCTAAGCTTAAACCTTGCTCGTCCTCGAGCAACAAAACTTTGGATCTGGTTGAGATAAGTCAGCAACAGGACATAAATACATGAAATGAATCTACATCATCCCCACTTTCTTTCCACAAACCGGCCCTCATTGACCACTGAACACTAACTGCCATCCAGGCGACCAAAGACCTATGTAAAAGATGTCCGTCCCCCAATCAATGAAACATTATCAATTAAAGTAGTTAATATGATAAACTCATCCGGTCCATACTTGATGCATCTTGTGATCTCCTATCTACGTTGCTCATTTCCTAACTACCATCTAAATGGAAGCAGATCTCCTGATATTAATGAATGAGGAGAATATCATGGGTGGCCTACCGATTAGAGCAACGGGTGGATGGGATAGGTGGTTGTGGAAGAGATGGAAGCACATAATAGTCAATCATGCAATACAAAAATTAATGACCTATCATGATGCAAAATGCAAGTGAAAATGTCCTAATGTTACATTTTTGGTGGAATGATGCATGCACTATCATTCCGTCTCAAGGTGAGATGGAATATCTAAGAAAACTACACCATGTGCTTATTCTTCTTAGTTCTCAGGTGAGAACATGTTCCTTTCTCCCTCTCATTCCAACTTACTTCTCAATTCTTTTTTTTTCTTCTCTTTTTTTTCAATTTTTTTTCAATTTTTTTTTCAATTTTTTTTCAAGCCCTTATTTTCATAGATGACAATGAATTATTTGTCGGGCTCACTTCTTGTTACATACTTGTGCATCTGAAGCATTCTATTTGGAGGGTATGGAACAAGTTCATCACCTTTAATGTTTTCAGAGTAACATAAGATACATGGTGTACTATATGCAAAAAAAAATGTGAATGCAGCTACAAAATGACAATTATGCAATTAAACGATACGCACCTAAGGATAATGTGCATGTATAACTACTCTATCTTTTTTTTTTCATTTTCATGCAAAAAATATGTGAAAATAGATATAATGCAAGACGTATCTACATGGTATGCAATCAAAGATGAAAGACAGTAATGTGCTCCCATTTCTTATGATGGAGTGTGAATGAAATTGCGGTGGATCAGATCACAAGACTAATTGATAGAACCTTCCGAAAATATCATATGTCCCTCTCTAAAGACCTGTGTACAGGGTAACTGAAGGATTTCTCTCTTAAACTTTAGTCTAAGGTCACGTTAGCGTTTGGTCGGTTTGGGCTCAAACATCCTTGTCAATCACTTTTCCTTGGACAATAAAGATGGTCATTCATGTCCCCGTGTCCTGAAGCTGACTCACCCAAGCACTTCCTCAGTTATGCAACTCAATTACTCACAAGAATAAGCTCAAAAAGTTTTCAATATACTCATATTTTCATGTGCACACAACCCAAGAGTAAAACTTGCAATTGAAACCATGCATTTATTGCTCCACAGATTACACTAGATAGATGTGGATCCTACAAAAGCGGTAAACCTAAAAATAAAAACAACTAATATCTCAAAAGTAAAATCAACATGAATAAGTAAGTAAAAACTAAGATAGAGGGTTGTTCCAACACCCCCCTAAGCTTGAATATGACTATGGCCTCATAGTCAACATTCTCACTTAAGAGGTGGAATAACGGTACCATTCGCTTTGAAGTGTGGTGAAGAAGGATGGTTAGATGCTCAAGTAGACCAAGTGATGCTTGCTATCTCCCTCCTTTTTGTGGCCCATTTTTGTGTCTTAGTGATTCTAAGACGTGACTTGCTTCATCCATCTTTCCTCTGCAAAAAACGGTTTGAAAAAATCTCATTTCGATACCTTTTAAGGCTTGTTTTATGTAGCTGTCCTACAGGTGTCGATACCATCGACCAAGGTCGATGGTATCGACCCAGACTCAGCGATTTTGTTGAATCGACGCATCTAAAAGCCTGGGAACTCAAAAGTGTCGATACTATCGACCCTAGGGTCGATGGTATCGACTTTACTGGCACCAATTTTTCTGTAAATCTTCAAGAATCTCGATACTATCGACCCTAGGGTCGATGGTATCGACTTTTCTTCAGCGTTTACTTCTCCAAACTCGATACTATCGACATGGGTGTCGATAGTATCGACCTTAACATTCTGCACACTTCAAAACACGAGTTAGGGTACCATTTTTACAAAAATTATCAAAACCTAAACAAAAACTAAGTACATAAACATAAAAGAACATAATCAAACATCAAAATGAACCTAAAGTTGGGTTGCCTCCCAACAAGCGCCCTTGTTTAATGTCCTAGGCTTGACATAAAGATACCTTTAACCTGGGTTGTCAAGAGATGTCTCCAATGAGTCATGTGGCAATTTGAATTGAACTCGATCATGTCCAATCCCCAAGGTCAATGTACCTCTCCCAATGGAAACGATGACATCAGCCGTAGCTTGGAACGACCTTCCCAATAGCATCTCGCAACTTTGGAGCTGTGGCATGTCCATGACAACAAAATCTACCGGGAAGATGAACCTGTCTACCTTGACGAGTACATCCTCGCACACTCCATATGGCCTTACAATGGACCCATCCGCCAATTCAATTGTCGCGGCTGACTTCTTGATTTCTTTTAACCCAAGTTTCTGAAATGTCGCCAGAGGCATGAGATTTATGCTGGCGCCTGAATCACATTGCGCTTTAGGAAAATGTTGATCACCTATCAAGCATGGAATGTAGAAACCTCCTGGGTCTTTTCTCTTCTTTGGCGAACTCCCGTGAATCATAGAGCTCACCGTCTCATTCATCCGACAAATATCACCATCTTTTATCCACCTCTTCTTATTGATGATTTCCTTGATGAACCTCCCATAGGCGGGCACCTTCTCGATCATCTCCACTAATGGAATATTGATGTGGAGTTTTCAGAATATTTCCAAGAATTTCCTAAAATGACGATGATCTTTCTTTGACTTCAGATTGACCAGATTTGACACATCTGTTGCATTAACACGCCTGTGAGGTGGCACATATGAGCTTTTCGGGGTCAACTCCCTAAGCTTGCTTCAATCACTCCCTCTGACATGGGCTTTGGCGAGACATCATCAACAGTAATAGCTTGTTGTGGTTCCTCTCTCGCATTCGATGTTTCCACACGTGCACAAACAACCTTCAATTGTTCTTCCTGCCTAGATGGAGATGCAATATTCATAACTCGCTGTGATTTTCTGAAGAACGGGTTTCCGCCCGGCAGTCCATAGTAAGTGCGTGGATACGGTATCGCCGGTGACGCATGCGTATTAAAAGTCATTTTTCTTTCTTCTTTAGCTTCCTGCACCTGAGATTCCTCCTCATTGCTTACCACAGACATATACTTGACCTGATGGTGTGCTTGGGCCACGTTTGCATTCTCGGTCGGTTTCTGTTGATTGGCGTGCTTGATGGCCACCACTTCACTAGAAATCTGTGCCACGGTGGTTTCTAATGCCCGCATTTGTGCTCCATGGCTTTGCAGCGTCTGTCCAAACTTGGTTAGAATATCACCTTGAGATTGCAATTGTTTACCAAACATAGCCATCATCTCCTGATTCTGCTGCACCATTTGACTAAGCAACTCGGTGCTTTTATCTTCAGCTCTCAGTTGTGGCTTTGCATCCGGATCTTGTAGGAAATTGTTAGGATCCTTCCATGAGAACTTCCTATCCTTCCTCCAAGCATAATCATTATTTCTATAGCCCTGTTGTTGCATGAATTTGACCTGAGCTTCTTCATCGGCTTCTGCATCTTCTTTGGCAAGCAATTTCTTAGCAAGAAGGTCTAATTTATCATTTATCTCTTTGATGGCCTTTGACTCCCCCACAGCCTGAACATGCTCTACGGCGTCTCTGTCGCCCCAGGATTGCTTCTTTGCCATATTCCTCAAGATCTCCCAACATCGAGTGTCTGTGTTATTCAAGAAGAATCCGGAACCGGCTGAATCAAGGTTGCTTCTATCATGCTCAGAGAGAGCAAAATAGAAGATCTTCACTTGGGTCTCCTTATCCAGCCCATGATGCGGGCATCGCCTGAGCATGATCTGAAATCTCTCCTAGATCTCAGAATAAGTCTCGCCTGCTTGTTGAGTGAAGTTGTGGATCTTTCTTATCATGTCATTGGTCTTTTCGGGCGGAAAGAACCTCTCGAAGAAGACCTCAATCATGTGGTCCCAAGACTCCACATATTCATCATCTAAGTTATGCAGCCATTCACGCGCAATTCCCGCTAGTGAACTCGGGAAGAGCTTCAAGTAGAGCACGTCCTGTGGAAATCTATCGATCTTTACCATATCACAATTCTCCACAAACTGACTTATGTGCGCGACGAGGTCTTCATTTTTGAGCCCGTGGAAGGCATTAGACTTCACCAAGTTGATCAAAGCTGGATCAATCTTGTATTTCGGAATATTCAGCACTTGCTTCTTTATAGGCCCTTTGGAAGCGGACGAGGAAGAAGCCTTGATCTTCTCCCATATTGTCTGTGGCTCATCCATCTCTTCGTGTTCGTGTTCAGAATTTATATCCTCCAGCTCGTCTTGATTATATTCGCCCTCGTCTTCTGGTCCCGGCAGCGGAACCTCTGGTGTGCGACCCGCGTAGTCAGTACTACGCGTCTGCACCAAGCACAGTACCTGAAAAGAGAAAATTCAAGTTCAATACAGTGCTATGACGAGTATAAAAATTATCGAACAATTTAAAAATATTTGAAGTTGTTTCAATCTAAATAAAAAAAAATTTGGCCTAGAGTGGCCGCTCGTAGCACTCAAAGTGCCAACAATTCGCCGTATCCCCGGCAACGACGCCAAAAACTTGACGTGTATTTTACTACGCGCTAAAAACGCAAGTGTACGCGTCGAGTAATATAGGCCTTTGTGAGGCCCGAGTCGAACACAGGGATACGTTGAATTATTGGAGACTTCTACTAACTATTTGCGATCAGCTAAGCCGGATAACAAAGTAGGGTTTGTTGTCGAAATTAAAAGAAAATAAAAAAATAAAACAAAGAAACAATCGATTAAAGGTTAATTTAATCAATTCAAAAGGATATCTTTAGGATTTCGGTTTCACCGCGGGTCAACATTGCATTAGGTTTCATATAACTCCTCAATCTTCTCTCTCTTTCCGGGTAGTGGCCTGAAAACAGAATTACCCACTGTCGTGGTGTAATTCACTACTTAGGTTTAGGTTGATTCCACCGTCGTAGTAATCATTCCCCTAAACTAAGCGCATTACGAACGATCTCTCAGTTTCCACCATTAATTTTACACCTCCCTTGTCAAGGGATTTATCGATTAATGTAGGTTTCATCTCTTTTCAACCGTTAATCCTTCTGTCGAAGTGATTAAGGGCATTAAGTTACTATTATGGTGATCAAGCATAACAATATATGGAGAAAACGAAACTATACCACGAATTTAAGAGAGAAAATATGAATTATTAATATAAAACTGTCATACAATGCATTCTCGGGCTACTCCCGGTCCTAAAGATGGAGGGGATTAGCCCCGCATGGTCATCTCAATGAAAGACAGAGGAGTAGAGAAGAAAAATATGGGAAACATGGAGAAAACGCGTGTAACCCCTGATACAAAGGTGTTCCTAGAGATCCTCCTCGAGAAACGTGCGTTTTGCAATCTTCCGGCAGCAAAATCGCCCGTCGGAGGTGCCTGGATCGCTCGGTTGATGGCCTTCGTCTCTCGTCTCCTATCTCTCTCTCTCCTTCTTGGATGTTGTGCAACACAATCTCCTCTCCCCCTCGGGCCGTCCGTGCTCTTCTTAGGTCATAGGACCACTTTACGGCTCTGAAAAAGCTCAACCGTCGGATTAAAACACTCCGTTTTAGTGCTGAAAATTGCCAGATCCCGACGCTGTCGATGGTATCGACTCCAAGGTCGATGGTATCGACCATGGCACAGGTTATTCCTTCCAAGATCGCGTTTTGGGGTTGCTTTTTGATGAAATGTAGATACTATCGACCTGGGGGTCGATAGTATCGACTCCGGACAATGCAAAAGTGCCTGAAAAAGTGCCGAAACATGTGTATAAGTCCGGGGATTATATAAAATCATATAAATATAATAAAAGAAGTATAATTTGATGCAAAAAGAGTTTAAAGGCCAACTATAGTGAATTATGCAAATATAATCAAGAAAATGACAAATACATGCATAAAATAGATATAAAATAAGCCTATAAAAATGACTTAAAACCCATGCATCAATGAGCATGCAGTTGGACACCCAGAGGCGAACCTAGGGTTCCTAGGCCTAAGAGGGGAAGCGGTGTACCCAATGCTCATGTTGAGATTTGAGTCTCTATAGTTTCGAGCATGGTACTCTTAATGTGTAGAGGTAAAGGAAAACCCCTTCAGGTAAGGGTATGTTTGATGAACCCCTCACGAATAAGTTGATCTGATGATGAGGAAAGAGAACAAGTGTGACCTAGCATGGTTTTGTAGGTACGCTTGTGCCTTAGTAGTTGTTGGTTTAAGCATGCTCATACGGATGTAAACCCTAAGGATGGTTGTGACCTTGCTGTCACGGGTTGTAGTTTCCTCCCATCCTGGGAGCGGACCCTTTGGTAGGGAGTATATCAGTTTTGGTTAGTTTAAGGTAACCCAAAGAGGTCTCTTAGGATCTTGAGAAGCTAAGTGAAAAGTACATGGTATGAGAATGAACCCGTAGGCCCATAGATATCCATCTCTAAGTGCATGCTGATGTGTTACCATGGAGGTAACCGGTATAGGGCTTGACCAAGGTAGGCAGGTTGCCATGATCCTGATGAAAGGAGGAAAGTCAGCCCATGAATGCAGAAAGAGAGATGATGAAGGCTTGGGTAAGGTTCTAAGTGAACATGTACTATGATGGAGAATCCTAAGTCTATCCTAGGGTCAGGTAGGGATAAGACCGATGAAAGTAGGAGTTGCCTAATTCCCCAGTTGCACATGACCATAGGGTCGGGAGGTAACAGCTATCATTGTCTGAGGGCCATGGGTTAGGAGATTGATCACCTTCATAAACTCATGGGACCCAAAGGGCAGATGAGTAGGGAACTCTCTTGATGCATGAGGAAGAGGGATGACCCCAAAAAGAGCCGGTACCCTATAGACCTATAGGAGAGGACCAAGGATAAACCTCAGTAGGTTCAAGACTAGTTTGATATCATGATGTCTGTGCTATAGAGACATATGTGGCACGTTGCAACTTAGATGTAAAGGTGTATTGGCAAGGTGGTATGTACCATCTCTACTCTTGGAACATGAAGAACTTTGTATTTGGACTGCATCCAAATGCTTATTTCCTTTTATTATGGGAGTGAGAGATAGGACATTACGCATGCCATACACCAAGGATAAGAGATGTTTGGAACATTGCCACGAGAAATAGGGATAGAGATGATAATCTACCCTGGTAAAGTGAATGATACATGGATGGTTTGCAAACACTAAGAGTATAAGGATATCATCTTGTGAGGATGTTTTATCATGAGCTATGTGGAATGGACGAGTTAACCAAGGTTGAGTTTGATCACCATGAGGATGAGCTCAGAGTTTCTTAATGAAGACAAACTTAGGGTTTGAGATGAGGGATAAGTGGAATACATGGAGGTGTATGTCTTCAACATTGCCTAATACCTAAGGATTAGAAGTGGTAATGAATGCTCTGGTCGAGATACAGCTGCCTAATTTAGCTAGAGGCTAGAAGAGGTTGAGGTTGTTTGGCTAACCCTAAGTTTGGAAAGAAGATGTGTTTTGGCTAACACTTTGGTGTAATAAGATATGTTGAACAAGTTAATGGTCGTTTGGTTAGCCAGTTTAGTCCTTGACATAATAAAAGGATGGTGATAGAACCTCAGATACACTTCTTTGGATAGGAAGGTAATGAAACCCTTTTGAGAGTGGTTTCTGAGGTATCCAGCTTGAGGGATCATGACACACTGGAGATCATGATTTTAAGATCACCATATACCATGGTATTACTGAGATGATAAGAAATAGTAGCACTTTGGATGTTTAAGATGAAGTTGCATGTGACTTGTGGCCATGCATGATAGAGGTAAAGGATGAATACCAGTAACCCAGTGTACCAATATAGAGGATAAAAGAGTTCCCGAGTGGGAATGGGAGTTCACTACTATGGATGCAGTGGTATGTCTCCCCTAGACCAAGGAAGGTCAAGATGTAATATGGGTTATGGTAGATCGCCTTACCTAGGCGACATGAGACAGGAAGAGTACTATCAAGGGACAGATCGGGTTGAACTACCCATGAGAGAAATGGTTCAACTACACCATGATGCGAGCTCAAAAGTTCTTTAGTATGATCTAAAGGTTTACTTTCATGCAGTGGAAGTAGGTACATGAAGAACTCATTTTTAGTACCGCTTATCACCCCTAACTAATGACTAGTATGATCCAGACTAGAGGGTCTGATGAGAGCAAGTGTGTTTGTTCAGGGTGATACAAAGAGACAGTTCTTAAGATGTGATGTTAACCACCATAGCCTTTATCACGATGTAAGAAGCTCTATAAGGAGGGTGTGTCGGTCACCACTTCATTATATGATGTTGGTAAAGGAGGCCTCATGAAGGTCATAAAAGAACCACAGTGTGTGCATATGAAGTCGCTTGATCATGTTGGCTGAGAGAGAGCCAAGGGTGACATGCGTCATGAGCTAATGCAAAGCAGACTGACATGCAGTTCACTGTGGGAGAATGTGTGATGCGAAAATCCGACCCCTCTAAGGTACAGCTGATGAAGCTGAGTCCCCGATATATGGGTCCATTTGAGATGGATGGGTGGATATGATTGTGTTTAGCCTTGCCCCACAGGATAATATGATGTGTAATGTGTTACATGAGTCTGATCTAGAGCACTATGTGAGGTACCCAAGCCATGTGTTGAGCCTTGAACCTATTTCAACTTTTGAGAGGCTGAAATATCCTGAGTCACCTATGAGGGTACGATATACCAAGGTAAGAAATAACTCAGATGGAAGAATATGAGATGATGAAGGTTCTTGGGAAACACCATGGAAAGGGTGAAGCCACATGGGAGCCATGATGGACATATGAAAGGCTTATCATGTTTGTTTGCTTGCTTGATGGAATTTTGAGGGAAAAATTCTTATAAGAGGGGAAGGATGTTACAACCCAAATTTTGGGTTTATTTGCTGAGAAATGTAATTTTTCGTATTAAAGATAAATGAGAAAATAATGAATGAATGCATGGATTTTGTTTACAATAGCCTTGATGATTGCTTTGTGGGCTTTATTGGCTATCGGGCCTGAATGACAAGGAAATTCAATTAATTAATGAATAATTGAATATTTGAGAAAAGGAAAAATGTGGAAACCTCTAGAAGGCAAATCCAAAGAGGATTTCGTGCCTCTTAGATTCCTTGGGTTCCAAGGAGTCCAAAGTTGCAAAGAAAAGGCAATAAGAAAAGAAAATATCAATTAAGTATTTCCTTGTTAATAAAGAAATTGAAAACATTGATGAAATAGGGAAAATATGTGAAAAGAGGTATATTGGAGTTATCCTTAATGGGATTTCGTATCCCAATGATTCCTAATAATAAAAGGAATACTAATGAGGAAAATAAGAGATAAATAAAGAGAAATTCACAAAAGGAAATATTTTAATAAGAAATAAAATAGGATAATGAGAATAATGCATATTGATGCATTTAAAGATAATGAGTATTCCTTTAAAAGGAATTTCGAATTCTTAAAGTTTCTTGGGTGCTAAGGAACCCCAATAAAGGAGAAGAAAGAGAAAATACCATAATTATAAAATAAAGAGATAATGGGAATACATGATCCATCAATTTTGTAATATGGATAAAAGGGAGTATTTTTCTATTAAAAGAAATACATGATTTCGTGATAAATAATTAAGAGTCAAGTGATAAGAAGATAAAGGGAAGGATTTTTGAAATCCTATTATCACAAGAAAAGGGAATATCAAAGAAATTAGGAAAGAGAAAGGAACTTGCTCCTTTATGAGGGAATCACTCTCCTATTGGTAGAAGGATGGATTACTTCGTGGGCAAGCACCCCAGGATAGTACAACCCTCCCCTATATAAGGGATAAGGCCTGGGGTTGAGTCCAGAAAATCCCACGCCCAGTCTTCTCCTCTTCTTCCATGATTCCCGTCCATAAACCCTAGCAAAGGGAAGCTTCGCAACCCTGGCACAGAGAGAGGCCCAGGAGGGGTTGCGTTGGAGGCTGGATGAGCGCCGAGGTCAGAACACGACCTAGCCAACGTCACCGTGCCCTAAACCGGCCACCGAAGCAGCCGCAAGGCTGTTCTTGATGTCTGTCATAGCAAGGTCGCGCCGCTCTTCTCGGGTACCTTGGCCCTGCCTTAGACCCTCATCGGCTGCGCCAAGGAGCGCCAGAGGTATAAGGACCTTGCCCGGAGGTCGCCGAGCTTCAGGAGAGGAGGGGGAAGGGCCGCAAGGCGCGGCTTGGGCTGTGCGGCGGCTGTGCTGGAGGTGGAAGACAACACGTTGCTGATTGGACGTTTCTACCCCCGTGAGGTAAAGGAGCTGGTCGACTTAACCGAAGGGTATTTCAGTAATTCAATTATAAACTCAAGGCAAGCCGCACATGCATAGGGTGACGTGGCAGAACCGGATTGGCTCAGGTGAGGTTTTAATGCAAAATTCATAACTAAATATCCGTAGCTCGGATGGGTTTGCATAAAATATGAAACTTGCTCAGAAAATCGAGAGGAATCTAAATAAAATATAAATGAAACCTGATTCCTTATGCAATTCGAAAAATGATGGAAGATATCAACTTTAATATGTTAATGTTTAAATAACCCTTTTTTGATATGATTAAAGTGGTTAGTAGAGTTTAATAAATGATTAAAGTGGATATTAGCCTGTTAAATGCAAAAAGATACTTTAAGATAAAAAATGATGATCTTTGCACGTAATTAGGATAATTTAGAGATTATGTGCATAGATATGCTTGCAATATGAAAAGTGCATAAAGATATCATTTTTTTAATGATTTAATTAATGAAAAACCCTTAGATTTGATGATAGATGGTTTTAATGATGATCAATGGATAATTTAAGCCTATTGTTCATAAAAGTGAAAATAAGATCTAAAAAGATAATCTTTTTATATAATTGGCTTAATTTAGGGTTTCATGCATGAATATGCATTAATGAGTTTGAAAACCCTAATTTAGGTGAATATGACTTTTAAATGTTTTAATTGTTCAAATCCATAAACAAGTAGGGATATGATGATCCTAAGTCAATCTGAGTCTAAAGACTACTAAATGAATAGTTTGAGCAATTAGGGTTTATATAAAAGGAAAAGAGTATTTTAGGGTTTGTTGACCTAAAAAGGGATGAAGTTTGTGAAATCGATCTAAGAAACCCTAATGAATATTAATGAAACCTTAATGCGGATTAGAAACCCTAGAAAGAGAATCCAAGTCGATAAAGTAAATTCTTGATGAAATGTGTAATAAATAGAGTACATATTCTTTTCAGGAAATATGTGTTGATTGAATTACTTGCTTGGATCTGTTGATTGGCTTGATTGTATATGCATGAAGTAAATGTTGAATAATCTGCATGACTCATCAAATCAGGTATGTGGTTACACTTATGAATATCCGATTTAGTTTTCTGGGGATTTTATCGATGTTTCCCTCGTGGCTTGAATTAAACTGTTGAATGTATTTAATTCATGCAAAGTATAATGTGAATATGACTATCACATAATAGATACGCCTACTAGCTCAGATCCTAGTCCCCTCTGTAGCTTAATGAGTTGACCTAGTAAAAGGCTACCAATGGGGGTAGGCCCATCAGGTCATTGAATGACTTAGTAAATGGCTACCAATGGGGTAGGTCCATCAAGTCACATTGAGTTAGTGATTGGAGTACCTATGGGTAGTGCCATGCGACTCAACCCTAGATATTGATCTACCTGTCAGGTAGGATCATGCGGGGTTTAGTAAGGATCTACCTAGAGAGAGGTAGTATCTCAGTCCACTTCAGGGACAGCACGGAGATAGGGGATAGGAAAGGATTGAGTAGTATGGTTTAAAACGTAATCTGGGCTGTTAAATGATAATTGGCTGATTACTTTGTTATTGTAGTTGCATGATTATTGTTTCCCCCACATACCAGCTTCTCGCTGATCGACGTTTTGTTTGTCGGCGTTTTAGGTACAAATGAAAAGAACAAATAGTAAAGTGGCATATGTGGAATTAAATGAGAAGTAACGTAGACAGGAGGATTAGTTAGATTAACATCTTCATGGATAGAAGTTTAGAAGTCCCAGATTTTAAAAGGTAAATAAAGTTTTATTTTATACCAGTTTTCAGTTTAGTTGGTTGACGTGTATTTTACTACGCGCTAAAAATACAAGTATACGCGTCGAGTAGTACAGGCCTTGTGAGGCCCGAGTCGAACACAGGGATACTCGGAAATGTTGGAGACTCCTACTAACTATTTGCGATCAGCTAAGCCGAATAACAAATTGGGGTTGTTGAATAAAATTAAAAGAAAATATAAATAAAACAAATCAAACAATCGATTAAAGGTTAATTTAATCAATTCAAAAGGATATCTTTAGGATTGCGGTTTCACCGCGGGTTTTCATTGTATTAGATTTCATATAATGCCTCAATCTTCTCTCTCTATCTGGGTAGTGGCCTAAAAATAGAAGTGCCCACTGTCGTGGTGCAATTCACTACTTAGGTTTAGGTCGGTTCCACTGTCGTAGTAACCTATCCCCTAAACTAAGTGCATTACGAACGATCTCTCAGTATCCACCATTAATTTTACACCACCTTGGTCATGGGATTTATCGATTAATGTAGATTTCGTCTCTTTTCAGCCGTTAATTCTTCTTTAAAAGTGATTAAGGGCATTAGGTTATTATTATGGTGATCAAGCATAACAATATATGGAGAAAACGAAACTATACCATGGATTTAAGAGATAAAATATGAATTACTATTATAAAACTGTCATACAATGAATTCTCGGGCTACTCCCGGTCCAAAAGACAAAGGGGATTAGCCCTGCATGGTCATCTCAATGAAAGACAGAGGAGTAGAGAAGAAAAACATGGGAAACATGGAGAAAACTCGTGTAACCCCTGATACAAAGGTGTTCCTGGAGATCCTCCTCGAGAAACGTGCGTTTTGCAGTCTTCCGGCAACAAAATCGCCCGTTGGAGGTGCCCGGATCACTCGGTTGACGACCTTCATCTCTCGTCTCCTATCTCTCTCTCTCCTTCTTGGATGTTGTGCAACACAATGTCCTCCCCCCCTCGGGCCGTCCGTTCTCTTCTTAGGTCATAGGACCACTTTACGGCTCTGAAAAAGCTCAACCGTCAGATTAAAACGCTCCGTTTTAGTGCTGAAAATCGCCAGATCCCGACGCTGTCGATAGTATCGACCCCAAGGTCGATGATATCGACCATGGCACAGGTTATTCCTTCCAAGATCGCGTTTTGGGGTTGCTTTTTGATGAAATGTCGATACTATCGACCTGGGGGTCGATAGTATCGACTCCGGACAATGCAAAAGTGCCTGAAAAAGTGCCGAAACATGTGTATAAGTCCGGGGATTATATAAAATCATATAAATATTATAAAAGAAGTATAATATGATGCAAAAAGAGTTTAAAGGCCAACTATAGTGAATTATGCAAATATAATCAAGAAAATGACAAATACATGCATAAAATAGATATAAAATAAGCCTATAAAAGTGACTTAAAACCCATGCATCAAACTCCCCTAAGCTTAAACCTTGCTCGTCCTCGAGCAACAAAACTTTGGATCTGGTTGAGATAAGTCAGCAACAGGACATAAATACATGAAATGAATCTACATCATCCCCACTTTCTTTCCACAAACCGGCCCTCATTGACCACTGAACACTAACTGCCATCCAGGCGACCAAAGACCTATGTAAAAGATGTCTATCCCCCAATCAGTGAAACACTATCAATTAAAGCAGTTAATATGATAAACTCATCCGTCCATACTTGATGCATCTTGTGATCGCCTATCTACGTTGCTCATTTCCTAACTACCATCTAAATGGAAGCAGATCTCCTGATATTAATGAATGAGGAGAATATCATGGGTGGCCTACCGATTAGAGCAACGGGTGGATGGGATAGGTGGTTGTGGAAGAGATGGAAGCACATAATAGTCAATCATGCAATACAAAAATTAATGACCTATCATGATGCAAAATGCAAGTGAAAATGTCCTAATGTTACATTTTTGGTGGAATGATGCATGCACTATCATTCCGTCTCAAGGTGAGATGGAATATCTAAGAAAACTACACCATGTGCTTATTCTTCTTAGTATGTAAGTGAGAACATGTTCCTTTCTCCCTCTCATTCCTACTTACTTCTCAATTCTTCTTTTTTTTTCTCTTTTTTTCAATTTTTTTTTCAATTTTTTAAAGCCCTTATTTTCATAGATGACAATGAATTATATGCCGGGCTCACTTCTTGTTACATACTTGTGCATCTGAAGCATTCTATTTGGAGGGTATGGAACAAGTTCATCACCTTTAATGTTTTTAGAGTAACATAGGATACATGGTGTACAATATGCTCAAAAGATGTAAATGCAACTACATAATGAAAGTTATGCAACTACTATGACATGCACCTAAGGATACTGTGCATGTATAACTATTATATCCTTTTTTTTTCATTTTCATGCAAAAAAAAATGTGAAAATAGATATAATGCAAGACCTATCTACATGGTATGCAATCAAAAAGTGAAAGACAATAATGTGCTCCCATTTCTTATGGTGGAGTGTGAATGAAATTGCGGTGGATCAGATCACAAGACTAATTGATAGAACCTTCCGAAAATATCATATGTCCCTCTCTAAAGACCTGTGTATAGGGTAACTGAAGGATTTCTCTCTTAAACTTTAGTCTAAGGTCACATTAGCGTTTGGGCTCAAACATCCTTGTCAATCACTTTTCCTTGGACAATAAAGATGGTCATTCATGTCCCCGTGTCCTGAAGCTGACTCACCCAAGCACTTCCTCAGTTATGCAACTCAATTACTCACAAGAATAAGCTCAAAAAGTTTTCAATAGTCTCATATTTTCATGTGCCCACAACCCAAGAGTAAAACTCCCAATTGAAACCATGCATTTATTGCTCCACAGATTACACTAGATAGATGTGGATCCTACAAAAGCGGTAAACCTAGAAATAAAAACAACTAATATCTCAAAAGTAAAATCAACATGAATAAGTAAGTAAAAACTAAGATAGAGGGTTGTTCCAACACCCCCCCCCTAAGCTTGAATATGACTATGGCCTCATAGTCAACATTCTCACTTAAGAGGTGGAACAATGGTACCGTTCGCTTTGAAGTGTGGTGAAGAAGGATGGTTAGATGCTCAAGTAGACCAAGTGATGCTTTCTATCTCCATCCTTTTTGTGTCCCATTTTTGTGTCTTAGTGGTTCTAAGACGTGACTTGCTTCATCCATCTTTCCTCTGCAAAAAACGATTCGAAAAAATCTCGTTTCGATACCTTTTACGGCATGTTTTATGTAGCTGTCCTGCAGGTGTCGATACCATCGACCAAGGTCGATGGTATCGACCCAGACTCAGCAATTTTGTTGAATTGACGCATCTAAAAGCCCGGGAACTCAAACGTGTCGATAGTATCGACCCTAGGGTCGATGGTATCGACTTTACTGGCACCAATTTTTCTGTAAATCTTCAGGAATCTCGATACTATCGACCCTAGGGTCGATGGTATCGACTTTTCTTCAGCGTTTACTTCTCCAAACTCGATACTATCGACATGGGTGTCGATAATATCGACCTTAACATTCTGCACACTTCAAAACACGAGTTAGGGTACCATTTTTACAAAAATTATCAAAACCTAAGCAAAAACTAAGTACATAAACATAAAAGAACATAACCAAACATAAAATTGAACCTAAAGTTGGGTTGCCTCCCAACAAGCGCCCTTGTTTAATGTCCTAGGCTTGACATAAAGATATCTTTAACCTGGGTTGTCAAGAGATGTCACCAATGAGTCATGTGGCAATTTGAATTGAACTCGATCATGTCCAATCCCCAAGGTCAATGTACCTCTCCCAATGGCAACGATGACATCAGCCGTAGCTTGGAACGGCCTTCCCAATAGCATCTCGCAACTTTGGAGTTGTGGCATGTCCATGACAACAAAATCTACAGGGAAGATGAACCTGTCTACCTTGACGAGTACATCCTCGCACACTCCATATGGCCTTACAATGGACCCATCCACCAACTCAATCGTTGCCGCCGATTTCTTTATCTCCTTCAACCCAAGCTTTTGAAATGTGGACAGAGGCATAAGATTAATGCCGGCGCCCGAATCACACTGTGCTTGTGGAAAATGTTGGTCACCTATTGAACATGGGATATAAAAACTCCCCAGGTCTTTCTTCTTCTCTGGTAGGCTCCCAAGAATGATTGAGCTCACCATTTCATTCATCCTGCATACATCAGTATCTTTGATCCGCCTCTTTTTGTTGATTATATCTTTAATGAACCTCCCATAGGCGGGAACCTTCTCAATCATTTCCACCAGCGGAATGTTGATATGCAACTTGCGGAATATTTCCAAGAATTTCCTATAGTGTCGGTGCTCCTTCTTCGGCTTCGGATTGTCCTGACTTGACACATCTGCCGCATTGACACGCTTGTGAGGAGTCACATATGAGCTTTTTGGGGCCAGCTCCCCTAAGCTTGCTTCAATTACTCCCTCTGGTGTGGGCTTTATCAGAACATCATTAACATTAATCATGTGCTGTGACTCCTCCCCTGCAATAGATGCATCAGCACCTTGACGGACAGTCTTACTTTGCTCTTCTCGCCTAAGCGTAGGTGCAACTATCATGTGCTCGTGGTGGGATTTTCTGAAGAGAGTGTTTCCGCCCGGCAGTCCATAATAAGTACGAGGATACAGTATCGCCGGTGTTGCTTCTGTATCAAACTTCATTTTGCTTTGATCGTCTGCTTCTGACACCTGAGATTCCTCCTCATTGCTTACCACAGACATGTACTTCACTTGATGGTGTGCTTGGGCCACATTTGCACTCTTGGCCAGTTTCTGCTGGTTGGCATGCTTGATGGCCGCCACTTCACTTGAAATCTGAGCCACGGTGGTTTCTAATGCCCGCATCTGTGCTCCATGGATTTGTAGCGTCTGTCCAAATTTGGTTAGAATATCACCTTGAGATTGCAATTGTTTACCAAACATAGCCATCATCTCCTGCATCTGCTGCACCATTTGACTCAGTAATTCAGTGTTCTTATCTTCAGCTCTAGGCTATGGCTTCGCCTCCGGATCCTGCAGAAAATTGTTAGGATCCTTCCAGGAGAACTTTTTGTCCTTCCTCCACGCATAGTCATTATTTTTGTAGCCCTGTTGTTGCATGTACTTTACTTGGGCTTCCTCATCCTCAGATGAATCTTCCTTAGCTAGCAACTTCTTGGCTAGCAGATCTAACTTGTCGTTCAGCTCCTTAATTACTTTGGATTCACCTGCAACTCTGACCTGCTCCACAGTGCCTCTTTCACCCCATGACTGTTTCTTAGCCATGTTCTTTAATATCTCCCAACATCTGGTGTCTGTATTATTAAGAAAGAATCCTGACCCGGCTGAATCCAGATTACTCCTATCATGCTCGGAGAGAGCAAAATAGAAGATTTTCACTTGTGTCTCTTTATCCAACCCATGATGTGGGCACCTCCTCAGCATAACCTGAAATCTCTCCCAGGTCTCAGAATATGTCTCACCATCCTGTTGGGTAAAGTTGTGAATCTTCCGGATCATTTCGTTAGTCTTCTCAGGAGGGAAGAACCTCTCAAAGAAAACCTCCACCATATGGTTCCAGGACTCCACAAACTCATCATCCAAATTATGTAACCATTCTCGCGTGGCTCTCGCCAATGAACTCGGGAAAAGCTTGAGATACAGTGCCTCCTGTGGAAACCTATCGATTTTTACCATGTCACAGTTCTCAACAAACTGGCTGATGTGCGCGACGGGGTCCTCATTCTTGAGCCAATGGAAAGCATTTGATTTCACCAGATTTATCAACGCCGGATCAATCTTATATGTAGGTATGTTGATTGCCTGCTTCTTTATAGGCCCTTTTGAAGCTGATGAGGAAGAAGCCTTGATCTTGTCCCATATAGTCTGTGGCTCGGCCATCTCTTCCTATTCAAGTTCGGAATCTACCTCTTCTGGTTGCTCTTGCTCATGATAATCCTCATCCTCAGGTCCCGTAAGTGGAATCTCGGGTGTGCGATTGTCGTAGTCCGTACTACGTGTCTGCACCATGCAACGTACCTGAAATGAGAAAATTTAGTTCAGTATAATCCTTTGACGAGTATAAAAATGAACGAACAATAGAAAGAAAATATTTGAAGTTGAATGAAAATTATAAAAAAAAATGTGGCCTAGAGTGGCCGCTCGTAGCACTCGAAGTGCCAACAATTTCTCCGTATCCCCGGCAACGGCACCAAAAACTTGATGTGTATTTTACTACGTGCTAAAAATGCAAGTATACGCATCGAGTAGTACAGGCCTTGTGAGTCCCGAGTCGAACACAGGGATACTCAGAAATGTTGGAGACTCCTACTAACTATTTGCGATCAGCTAAGCCGAATAACAAATTGGGGTTGTTGAATAAAATTAAAAGAAAATATAAATAAAACAAAGCAAACAATCGATTAAAGGTTAATTTAATCAATTCAAAAGGATATCTTTAGGATTGCGGTTTCACCGCGGGTTTTCATTGTATTAGATTTCATATAATGCCTCAATCTTCTCTCTCTATCCGGGTAGTGGCCTGAAAATAGAAGTGCCCACTGTCGTGGTGCAATTCACTAGTTAGGTTTAGGTCGGTTCCACCGTCGTAGTAACCTATCCCCTAAACTAAGTGCATTACGAACGATCTCTCAGTATCCACCATTAATTTTACACCACCTTGGTCAAGGGATTTATCGATTAATGTAGATTTCGTCTCTTTTCAGCCGTTAATTCTTCTTTCAAAGTGATTAAGGGCATTAGGTTATTATTATGGTGATCAAGCATAACAATATATGGAGAAAACGAAACTATACCACGGATTTAAGAGATAAAATATGAATTACTATTATATAACTGTCATACAATGAATTCTCGGGCTACTCCCGGTCCTAAAGACAAAGGGGATTAGCCTCGCATGGTCATCTCAATGAAAGATAGAGGAGTAGAGAAGAAAAACATGGGAAACATGGAGAAAACTCGTGTAACCCCTGATACAAAGGTGTTCCTGGAGATCCTCCTCGAGAAACGTGCGTTTTGCAGTCTTCCGGCAGCAAAATCACCCGTCGGAGGTGCCCGGATCGCTCAGTTGACGGCCTTCGTCTCTCATCTCCTATCTCTCTCTCTCTCCTTCTTTGATGTTGTGCAACACAATGTCCTCCCCCCTCGGGCCGTCCGTTCTCTTCTTAGGTCATAGGACCACTTTACGGCTCCGAAAAAGCTCAACCGTCGGATTAAAACGCTCCGTTTTAGTGCTGAAAATCGCCAGATCCCGACGTTGTCGATAGTATCGACCCCAAGGTCGATGGTATCGACCATGGCACAGATTATTCCTTCCAAGATCGCGTTTTGGGGTTGCTTTTTGATGAAATGTCGATACTATCGACCTGGGGGTCGATAGTATCGACTTCGGACAATGCAAAAGTGCCTGAAAAAGTGCCGAAACATGTGTATAAGTCTGGGGATTATATAAAATCATATAAATATTATAAAAGAAGTATAATTTGATGCAAAAAGAGTTTAAAGGCCAACTATAGTGAATTATGCAAATATAATCAAGAAAATGACAAATACATGCATAAAACAGATATAAAATAAGCCTATAAAAGTGACTTAAAACCCATGCATCATTGGTAAAATTTATTAATTGTTATTGATTATTTGTCGAACCTTTGATCCTGTTAATTGAATAACGGCTCTATCCTTCGGGTCTCCCTTAATTGGGGGTTACCGGGAGGTGGGGTCGTTACACATATAGAGGTTCATCATCATTTTCTTTGTGATCACATTGCCAGAAAGGATATTTATATTACACATGTGGACACAGAAAATCAGTTGGCAAAATTTTTTACAAAACCTCTAGCTAGAGAGAAATTTAATTTTATCAGATCTAAACTTCTCATAACTACTTTGGATGAATCTGATATGCCTTCTAGTTAGTTGCTATCTATCCTATATGCTTTTCTCATGTCTTGATCACCCTTGTTTGCTAAAGTGCAATTCTTTTCATGTTAAGCCTTGTTTTTTTTGCTTATTTTGGGTTTTTTTGCAAACCTTGTTTTATCACTAAATAGTACCCAATGATAAGTAATATGTGCTTAAGTATGTCTAAAATACAAAATGCACTAGAAAAATAAATTTAATTAGCACAAAAATAGTTAGAAACTAAGATTTCTAAAGTTCGGACAGATCTTCTGTTGCAACTCGACTGATTGGTGGTCAAGAGCTTTCATAAAAATCCATTCAGTTGAGTTTCTTTCTCACAGAATTTGAATGATGACTGGGCTGGACCAAATCTTAAGTAGGTTTCGATTGACTGTTCTCACTCTCAACTAGAGAAAAGTCAATTGATTCCTCCTCCATCTCTCTTAAGCTCTCAACCCTACCCCTGACCTTCCCTCTCCTAGCCCTAGCCAACCTTTGTTTGACCTACCTAGCACCCTTTCCTATCTTCCCTAGGTGATTAGAAGATCCTCAGTGGTGTTTCTCTTGTGTTTGGTCTCTCAATCCTCTTCATTTTGCCTCCATGGCTTCTAATACGAGTAAGAGAGCCACATATTCTTCCAACTCTCATCTCATTCCCTTGAATGACACCTTCTTTGTTTCCAATGAAGCTCTAAATAGGTACAAGGAACTCCTTTTTAGGAATCCCTTTCCTTTCTGTGCCTTATTTGAGCCTCTTCCGTGCAAGTAAGAGGTAATAGATGAGGTTGTCGAGTTGCTTTATGACCATCACCTTGAAACCCTGAGTGTTGAATGCTAGTGCTTCCACAATTCCATGATGAGCACTAAGGCGGTTCATGAATTCAAAGAAAATTTGTCGTGGAATTATGACTCTCTTGTACCCCCCCCATACTCAATTGGTTATCACCTCTGTGATTTCTAGGTAAGAAATTCACAATCTCAGACGACACTTTGAACATGTTTTTCAATGGCACTGAGGTAACCGACATGTAGAGGAGCGACTATCCTCAGTATTTTGACCTTCTTGAGCCTGAGGCCTTCTACAAGCAATATGATATCACTCTCCCTGACATTCATAAATTCTTGAAGAAGCCTCAGACACCCTATAGTAAGAAATCCACCATCCCATCCTCTTCATTGAGTCTTAAAAACCACATACTTGCTCTGGTAGTCAACTGCAATATTCACCCCAAGAAGAATCAAACTAAAATTGTAGAGAATACCATAGTAATTATGTTTCATCTTTTGAAGAACATAGGAGTCAAGTGGGTCAGATACATTCTCCACCATATGACTTGCTTTGACTCTGGGAAGAATACCCATGGCACCCACCCTCCCTACCCAGCCTTGATTTGTGGTCTCTTCACCTTTGTGACTGAGAAGTCTCCTTTTCATGATTTTCATTACAAACATTTTAGAAAAGGAGTTTGTATCAGTGAGTCTACTATCAAGAAAAACTTTTTGCTTAAATTTTCTTCCACCACACCTGGAGCCTCTACCTCCACCTAGGCACCTTCACCTCCACCACCCTCCTGACCTTCCGTGCCTTGTTTCATGTATCCAATAAAGCCCTAATGGGTTACATGGTGCATCAGTAGGCATACAACCCATAGGTTCAAGAGCATCTACATCAAGATCTTTTCCAGATCATGTCAACCATGAATCTATCTTGTGTCCATCCTTACCCTACCTACCAGTCCTACCCATGTGGTGATTATGCCTCCTATGCATATAATCACTTCTACATGGCCCCTCCACCTGCTGCTTCTACTGTTATGCCCTCTCCCACTAGTGGACCTATCCCTGCACCTACCTCTAGAGTTCTACCTCTCCGCACTGGCCCCATAGATACCCTTCTTGAAGGCCTTGGCACTTCTTCTCCCACTTTCCCTCAATCAAGTTGATGAGGAAGTTGTTTCTAATCACGAGGAGGCATATGAGGAGGATGGCCAAGAGGATGGTTCTGATGATGATGGCTTTTCTGGTGACTCTGGTGATGAAGGTGAAGCTGCTACCTCTACTGCACCTGCATATGGAGATGAGGACTATGAGCCTGAAGCTTCTAATGATGATGCAGATGATATTACTTTGGACTTAGATATCCTAGACATTTAGATGTTTTAGTTTTCAATTTTTAGATGTTGATCATATATATCTTTCTAGACTATTTTGTACTAAAGACATCTGGGCACATTATCTAAGCTATACTATTTTGATTATGACACAAGTTGCTTGTTTCTCTATCATCTCTGTTTGATGTGTGTTGTGTGGTTGTGTGTTTTATCTTGAGGTTGGATGTTTTTGGTTGTGGTCAGAGAAGACCCATTTTGTGCTCTTCTTCCCCCTTCCTTTTTTATAATGCCAAAAGGGGGAGAGAAGTTTGATGTTTTGAAAGTCAACCATATTGTTTTTACTATCTATGTGATCCTTTTCTTGTCTAAGTATATGTTTTATCATGTGAATTGTTTTAAGATCTCCATTTTTGAAAGAGTCATAATAATCATCAGGGATTACTTATCTAACAAGTACTTCCACCATTATTTAAGTTTCCAAATACATAGTCATTTCCTATGTATGGGGAATGATACATAATAAAAGATAAAGGGTTGCTTCGTGATGTTTGAAATATGGTAAAAAAATATAGGGGCAACATAAGCTTATCCAATATGGACCTCTTCATATATGAGGTATAAAGCATGTGTTCCACTTATTTTATCGTATTCATGATCCTTGTGATTACCTCAAACATAGGAAGGATGCATACTACTTTTGATAACATTAGTTTGCATGATTGTTATAGAATGGAATTTGTTTTGAGATCATTGGGTAGCCATTTTGGATATATTGAATGATGACATCAACTTCTTTGATTTTATACATTCATGAAGCTAATTATGAAGATAGGGGATTTTATGAATTTGTGTGATTTAATGATGGCCTTCAAAGTGTGTCGATCATGCAACAACATATCCCTTGGTTTGATGGAGTCGGAATATCTTTTGAGGTATATTGGACCCTAATATTTGATTTGTAGCCTAAGATTATAATGAGGATGTTTTCCGATTCTTTTATTAGCTCTGTGGACGGATTGTGTGGCCTAGAATTTCTACCTCGGTGGACTTGGTCTTTGAGTAATTATTTATTACCCTCTGTACCTCCAACTGAACCGAAGACGTGGGAGGTTCTACTGCTACCCATGTTACCACGATCCACAATCGTGGTATAGGACGTGATATGGATGCCTGCAAATAGAGATTCAACGAACCCTCTAGGCTGGGAGCTCGTAGGGAGACGAGGAAGTATTAGTTCTCAGTTTCTTTACCTTTTCACTCCACCGTACAGAAGAAAGGGAGTTTGGAGGAGATCAGCTTCCGCTAGCCTCGCCGGAGTTCTGGCTCACGACGGCAGCCACCACCTATGTAGTTTTGTCTGTATGCGCCAAAGATCAGGGTGGCTGACCATACGTTGGAGAAGGAACACGGAGACGACTAGAGAAGAGACCTAGTGCCAGGAGGAGGAGCCCATAACCTGTATCTCCATCCTTGCTGCTTCGAGCCTACGAAAGGCCAAGGAGGGCACAGTTCTGTTTGCTTGCTCTGCCATGGCAGCAGCAGTTCCGGCGAGTTCATTGAATCGCGAGGAGAAGCAGCACCTTGCCGCGGAGGTGCTTGAGAATAGGCCAGCACTGGTGATCTAGAGCTCATTGAGATCTGCAGCTGTGGCGTGCTCGTGTAGAAGATGCCATGAATCGGACAACGCAGCAGCCGAAGGAGGTGACGAGGAGCAGGCGGAGGCATAGCTGAAGCTCTGTGCAGATTGCAAGCCGACGAGGAGGCCAGTGGCAGCGGTGGTGGTTTCATCGCTGAGAAGGATGCCTCGGGCGCCAGTTCGCGTGGAACCATGTGAAGGTCAGACACCGCAGGTAGTGGTGGCTGAAGAAGCCTCACGGCGGCAGCCTGCATAAGGGGAAACGATAGCCGAATGCACGCCGGAGATCATCCTCCCAGCGGTTGCGCTTGGGAACGCGGATGGAGGTGTCGAGCAGATAACCCAGCAATGCTAGGATGAGCTAGGGCAACCGATCTCCAGTGGAGAACCTTCCTACGGTGGCGGCCTGTGCTATTGGCAGCATGAGCGGCCAAGAGCAGTGGAGCTGTGTGGCGGCGGTTGCTCCCAGGAGGCGAGGCACCCCCAGCGTTGACCAACCAGGTATCAACATGGGGTCAGAGGCGATGTGTTTTGGAGATCCAAGCGTAAAGGAAGAGGCCGACGACAACAACCGTTGCGTCGCGTTGCAGAGAGCAAGGGAGCCGCATATTGCGACTCATGATCTGAACTAGGAGAAAGAGAGACACGGACCGGGTCCAGGCTATTAGACCGGCTGGCCAAGGCAAGAGTACCACCATAGAAGCCACATGTCAACTTCCAGTTGGTGCAAAGGTAATCAAATCCCAGATCTTGCATATTTCATAATAAATAGTACGAATGTCAGAAAATTACAAATAATATACCAAAATGTTCATAAAAATGTGAAGAACAATAAGAAAGCATAATATCAAGTTTTTGATGCTTAAAACACTATGATGTCATGTAATATGCTTTACACTTGTTTCATGAAAAATAAATATCAAACGATGTTATAAAATTATGGAAAAATGTCAATAAGTCCATAACCATGTATGTAACGCATATGATGTCATATATGGTAATGTTGATGCTCGAAATCATGTGCTTTTGATTAATATGGCTAATTAGGGCTTTTAACCCTAAATAAAATGTATTAAATACATGCATGCTCAATAAATGATGATATTTACAGTGTAAGCTCATATCATCATATGGAACCTCAGTTTTAATTATGAGATCATAAAGATGAATAAAATCTATGTTATATGAAGATGAACCTTGAAACATGTGATGAAACCCTAAGATGACTAAGACATGTAACTTAGGGTTGATATGTATAAATAATGATATGGAACCTGATATTTAGATTATGTATCCTAATCTGGAACATAACATCAGTAACATAAATCCCGCATCAGGATGAAGATAAGATAAGTAGTAATGTATATATATATATATCATAATGAGATAATCAAACCCTAATATGAACACGACTAGGGTTAAGATGAGATGCATGATGATGAGAACCTGATGATAGTATATGGTCTTGTTTTGATCAGGTTTGACCAAGCTTATAGTTGACATCAGTGATATGTGTTTAGTATGATCTATCTCTTTGGAAGGTACGCCATTACCTCTTACTTGGCTTATTATACAATATGCTTGTGTTATATGGTAGTAAAGACTTGGCATATGATATTGATTGAAATGATTGTTCGGGTATGATATGTTGCTTGATTGTCCATACTTATTGCTATGAACCCATGAAACATAAGAAATCTGGTCCATCATATGATAGCACTAAACTCTTTGGTAGTACAGTGCATTGAAGTGATCTCAAACTCTTTGGTAATAGATCACATGTGTTAGATCTCAAACTCTTTGGTAGTAGATCACACGTAAAATGATCTCAAACTCTTTGGTAGTAGATCATAAGGCCTGAAAAGCATCAAAGCCCTAGGGGTAGATGTATGAGATATATGATGGAAATAAGCTTAAAAGACATGTGTTCTCTTTTGTTAATAAACATTCTTGTTCAAGTACGTTTTTCTTATATTCTTCTGTTACTGCCAAGTATATTAGTTTTATCTTATTGCCAAGATATGATGAGAGGTATATAAAAGACACGTAGGTGTACTCAGTACAATATTCTTGAATATTGTGCTGACGTGTACCGCATGTAATCTTTTGTTTAGGTTGTGGTTATGCTCTTGAAGATCCAGGATAGTTGAGAGTTGTGTGGTGAGCTGATGTACAGGTGGACCTGTTGTCTTAAGATCCTGTAGTTTAGTGGTAGTACATGTATATGTATAAGTTTGTTGTTCATATGTAATATCAAATGTTGTAACAATTCATGTTGTAATTATATGTTGAATGGTGAACATGTGTTGTGGTTTGTTTATTGTTCATGTATATGTGCTAATGATGTGTTTCCTTTTGACTTCCTCTGATTTTCTTCTTCTTAGCCTAGTGCGGGATGTTTAAATTGGGATTCTCGCTGAGGTGAGGGTTTCAATTTGGACGTCTCACATCAGATTAAGTTTTAGAAAATCCGGGGACGTCACAATGATCCAAGTGATAAACATGCGTATATAACTTCAAGGATACTTTTATTAATTGTAGTTGAGTTTCTAATCAATATTTGATCATGGATACATCATTATCATTACTTTAGTCCAGCTTTACATATTCATTTGAATTTTAGTTTTACCATATATAGGCTACCCATAATCAAGAGATAATACAAGTAGTAGTCAATAAAGCAAGAACAGATGCGAAGACTATCTAAAATCATATAATTAGGTGTCTTGGGTTAATCCTTAAAGAATAGATGAAATTCTATAAGGTTCTCTAGGATTTATAGGGAAAGGTCCTTAATCCACTCTTAGATTCACTTTATCCATGTAGGTGTACAAAGGATACCTCAACCACACTATCTAGGCAAATAGGAGGTAGGCAAACTCCCCTACATTTTTTAGCTAATCATATACATCTCAGTTCCACCATTATGGACTTAAGTCTCCCCTAGGATCATATGAGACATTATAATTGTGTCTTAAACATACATAAAGGTTGTGCATTTATCTCAAATACCATGTGCCAAAAAATTGTTCATTGCCCAAATCCTCACTCCTCATGACTAGAAATCCAGTGGTAAGAGGACCTAAATTTCTATCCCTTCAATGGCTTAAACCACACCATATATATGAATAAAAGCAACAAAAATGTCATTCTTTATTTCATGACCATAAGGTTTACAATGTAGGTCGTAGGCAACAAAAAGAGAGATACATATCAAAAGGAAATAATATGATCGACGAAGATAAAAGATCTACACCTTTTAATTATATATAATCCCCATGAACTTAAGCTAGTGTTACATTTTCATAATCTAACATATATTACATTATTACCAAAACATGGTCTTGGTAATTTCCAATGTGTATCTATTATCTATGATCATCAATTTGGTACACACCAACACAACCGTGTTTGAGTATGATATGTTAAACATAAAACCATTATTTAAAGTAACATTCTTCTTGGTAAAAACTTACACAATTTTAAGAAACAAATTGAAAAATGTAACACCTTCCTTTTAAAAAAGAAAGCATATTATTAAGGGATTTCCATTGTACCATAAAGAACCATCATAAAACCTTCATCCAACTTCCCAAAGGAAGTATTTATGAGGGAGTATTAACGCTAAAAGCGACCCTATTTTGAAGCAAGGGACCTTTAGGTTAAAAACTAAGAGATAAAAATGTCCCAAAGGTTGTGTACTTTCTTGATCAAATCAAGTAGGTATACCAAGCCTCGTTCCATTACCTAGAGAATGCATGTAGGTACAACAAAGACTATATAATGGATTGTAGTTTTATCAACATATCATAAATAAGATGAAACATAGTAGTGATAGCGAACACATATCACAAACAAGCATATAGCTTATCATTTTAAGACATAGCCATACACACAATTTCAAAACTAATAGTTCAGCAAACATGAGGTAAATGGTGCCAAAAAATGAGTAAATTAGATTAACGAGCTTGAGTATATCATGTCCAAACAACTAAACCTAGTGATATAGACATATAGGAAGGTATGATTTGATTAAAATCATTAACAATATAGTCATGTGATAATTATCATGATGGTTGTATGTTTTACCTAACCTATGTATCATTTCGAACATATTTGACTAACACCTCAACTAGATACATACACATTCATCATCAAGCTATATATTACATAATAGATCATTCTTAACTTAGTGTGAAGCATCAAAACTAGATCAGGGATTATAAAATAAGGTTTTCATAATCTTAAAGGGGAAATAATAATATTTGAACAAAACTAATGACTTAATCATCAATATATCCATTTAAGTTATATTTAAGTCATATAGTCATTAGTATAGTATAAAAGTGATCACACATGAGATTTCATGTTACAAATCATCAATGTTTCTGATTTAAGATCATAATGTAGTCTTGAACATCATTGAGCGTGATATGTAAAAGATTAGAGATATAGTATCAAAAGTCCATATTCAGCTTCATTTCATCTCACAATACCATATTTAGTACACAAGTGTGGAAAAGATCAAGTATTGGTCCAAAATGCATCAAATGCTACTGATCTAGAGTTCAAGATAGATCTGAGATATGTTGGGTCAAGGTTCACATATCATTAGATATATAGATTTGTCACATATCAAGTTACATAGTCGTCATTAAGTACACATTTTATGAGTGGTTAAGATTCTTTATTTGTTCATAAGGTGCATAAAGTTATTGATCCTAAGACATAATATAGTTTTGAATATTATTGGTCATTAGCATAAATTGCATTGTCATTACAAAAGTATTAAAGAACATGCATTTTGGAAGATCAATAGAAAATACAAGTAGATCCAGATCTTTAAATCATTTTAGTAAAATTCTCATACTTTTTAATCAAAATGATATATAATATGTCCATTTTTAGCCAAGGATTAACAATAATTTTTTGAAGATTAAAGAATTCATTAGTCATGAAATGATTGAAAGAAAAGATTTACCAAAATGAAAAAATAGGTTTGTTGGATGGCGGGAGGATCCATCGTAGACCGCCCATGATCTAGTGGCTCACAGCCACTCACCCCATGGAGTGATCTTGTGAAATAAGGGGGAGTGTGACTTGGCATGTGGTGGCACCCCATTACCGGATCCATTAATGTGGGCATGCAGGAGGGAGGGGAGTTGGGCGAGATCTGGACCATTGATCGTGGTCCACCTAGATTGTGTAGCTACAATATTTCTTCTCCACTAACCACTATGCGAGGATGATCAACAAGTCTCCACTGCAAGGTCACTAGAGAAGGAGGATCAAGGAGAAGGGGGAGGCATATCCTACGAATATTTCAGCCAAGTTTTGCATAAGACCGTGATCCTAGGGTAGGGATTCGTCTCATTTGAGGAGGCCTAGGGTAGAAAGCCCCAGACATATCCATGACATTGACATCAAAAGCCCGTGGATAGAATGAGGAGAAGAGGGGTGTTTTATGTCAAATCTAATTATGAGTGTGAGGGTAAAGAAAGATAAGTAAGAGGCAAGGTTCAAGGAGGTGCTGGTCAAGGTAGGTTCTGTGTAGGCTTGGGCATGGCATGGCTGCAGGCTTTGTGGCCATTCCCTAGCCATGTCTATCGACAATCATGGGTAGATGATAAAAACATATGGGCTCTAGATCAAGGGAGATATGCAAACAAAGATCTGGGGCCTCTCATTGGCCAATATGGGCGTCCATAGTTCACTTACTAGGTTAACAAGTCAGAAAAAGAGGGAAAAAGGGCTAGGAAAGCATTAAACTTCCAAAGCTCAAAACTTTAAAACAGTAGGTCCAATGAAGGTGAAATTTTCATGGTTGGTTAAATTTTTTTCTATTCTTCTCATTGAGAAATATTGGGATCAATATGAGGATTTTTAAGAGTCTAATTAATTCAGTTATATACAAAAATATGTTAATGCATTCAAGTTTTCACAACTGAGTTCCAATTGATAATTCATCAAGCAAAAATAAAAAAATGAATAACATATAACCCTTATTCATCCAAGTGATGAAGATGGACAATTATTGAGTGCAATCGATCATATTTTTAGTGAGGAAGTGTCTATAAAAGAAGAGAGAAAACTCAGTTCATAACACATGATCTTAGTAAGTCCTCCATCACCTAAATTATCATCTCAAACTGTCTGTTAGTTTGTGGGCAATATGCTTTATTGAAATTTAGTTGAGTACTTAGTTCCTTATGAACTTTCTGCCAAAGTGAGAAGTGAATTTGGTTTTTAGTCAAATAAAGTGAGACATGAATCCCATACGAACAAATTTTTTTGAATACATAATTTTTTGAACTTCTTAAGCTTGGTTGTTCACTTGATTGAAATAAACACGATGACTTGGTTAGGTAGTTAACCATAAACAAGATGGTGTGACTCCCTTTCAAGGTCATGGGTAAACCCATCACCAAGTCAATGGTGATGTTCTTCCATTTCCATTTAGGGGTTGGTAGAGTTTTCTGAAGACCTCTATGCCTTTTCTATTCAACCTTGATCTACTGGCATCTAAAAAATAATGCTAGAAATATCATTCTTCATATTTTACATTAAACATGCCTTTGAAGATCCTTGTAAATTTTAGTAAACCACAAATAATTATGTAATTAGACGTATGAGATTCTTTAGTAACTTGTCATACAAATCAAATTACTATAGAGCCCAGATATGCTATTTATGCTTAATATTAGTATCCATGCTGACTAAAACGTAGGTTTGGGGCTTCTCTAAATTCTTGGTCATTTACTCTAGACATGAACTGTTCTTTTGTGCTAATTGAATTTTAGACTAAAGAGAATGTTCACATTAAGAGTGACTGATGTGATTCAATTTCCATATGCCTTCGACCCGTGGAAAGAAAACCCACATATTATTCCATTGGATGGGAAAAATTGTAGCACATTTTTCCTATTTTCTGCTAGTGCCTCAACCACTAAATTTTCTGTACTAGGGTGGTAGGAAACCTAAGGTTCATGTCACTTCAAGATCTTATGGTTAGTGGGGATATCAAATATGTTTCCATATAAATAGTTTTGGTGGATCTTCAATGCAAAGGTCATGGGTTAGGTATTTTACTTTGTTGGGATTCAACTACCGGGAGGTATAAACAACATCCTTCCCTTACTAAATCAAGACACATACCAACATATATCACAAGTAGTCCATGAATATTACAAACCCATAATTTCTCAAAGGAAGAGTTAGAACATATGTATTGGTCAAATTATTCTGAATCTCTTTAAGTATAGACTCACATACTAGATGAAGTTATCTCCTTTTGTGGTGATTTTGGTAAGGACAAGGAGATCTTAGTGAAATTGGGGTTGAATCACTAACAATAACAAGCAAGGCTCAATTATTTGTGAAATATTGGATACTTTTTAGGAGCTTTCCATTCAAGAATATCATGCACTTTAGAAGGACAACAAAAGTTTTCCCACTAGTAATTATATGTCCCAAGAAAGTGTCCTCAGAAATCCAGAACTCACAATTATACAGTTTGGTATTTTTTTGGGTTTGGAGGATAAAAAGGACCTTACAAAAATAGACAATGTGCGGCTTAGCATCATTGGCATATATCAATATGTTACTAGTAAAGATTGTTACAAACTCATTGTCGATGGTTTGGAAACATCATTCATTAGATTCATAAAGAAACTCAAGGCATTGGTCAACACAAAGGGAATGGTCATAAATTCTTAATGCCCGTATTGAATATTAACTATTGTCTTAGGGATGTCTTTGTCCTTAACTTGGTTTGGTGGTGACTATATCGAAGGTTGAAATTTGATAAAACATGGACAAAGAAAAGTCGATTGAGTAGATCTTCAATACTAGGTATCTGAAATATTTCTCACAGTAGATTGGTTGATCATAAGATTGTGAATGCATTACAGAGTGATCCTTCTTCTTATAAAGAGAAGGGGTTCTTCCCAAGGGTAAAAATAGGGTAGATAAAGCCCTTTTCAATCAATTTCTATGACCACTTATTGAGGTCATTCAACTAGATATGAGCAATTGTTATAATGTCCCATCACCACAAGACTGATACTACTAAAAAAATCATGATTATAACCAACACCATTATTATCTTATTGCAACATGAATAAAAAAATTTCAAACTTCATAGAGAGAGATATCAACAAGCTCTTTCACTTTGTATAAGATCTTCACAGTGACACCTGCATTCCACCATGTATAGTGATTTTTGTTAATCCTATCACAAAAGAAGTTAATCACAAAACATAAATACATGACTTACAACTCAGATAACTAGCGTCTCATATACAAGGCATGCATGTCAAAATCTCAATCTAGATAGACAACTATTTTGCAAATGCTCCAAAACTAGACCAAAGTACACAGGAAACTCTATAAACCATAATTGAGAATGACACCATGTGACACAGACACTTCACCTTCCTCCAGGTAATTGGCATCTATTGCAAGATGATCCTCACCACAACAGCCTAAGAAGCTTTATTAGTCACCTAAAAGATGTGGAAAACAATGAGGTAAGACCCCAAATGTAACAACCCCACCTCCTGGTAACCCCCAGTTAAGGGTGACCAAGAGATCAAAGCCATTATCCCCATTAACAGGATCAAAGGTTCGACAAGTAATCAATAACAATTATCAAATTTTACCAACAAAACTGAAAACTGGTATAAAATAAACCTTGCATACCTTTATAAAAATTTGGTAGGCTACTCTATCCACAACTTGGATTCATTCTATCTAATCATCCGTGCACTTTATTTCTTATTTCCACAATGTGTCACTTTACTATTTGTTCTTTCAATCTTGTACCTAAAACGCTGACAAACAAAACGTCGGTCAACATATCAAAATATGTCGGTATGTGGGGACAACCAAAATTCCACAAATATGGCTAACAATTTTAATTATCACGATCAGGGTAATTAGCAAACCAATTTACATTTTCAATGTGTCATTCTCCATTGCTTTTTCCCTAACCCTGGAATACCCCTCTAGGGTTTCTCTTTTGCCATTGACTTAAGGCCACCTTCTCAATCTCGAGCTTGGTGCCTGGGGTCACCTCTCATGGTGCCCCATATGCATGCAACATTGACCACCTTCTCATTCCCGAGCTTGGTGTCTGGGGTCACCTCTCAGGGTGCCCATTGGTCTACCCTCTTGGGCCTGACCTTTATGGCATCTTCCATCAGGGTGGCATGTAGGTGCGAGAATACAAATGTATTTATAATAGTGACAACCAAAGTTACTTTGTAATTGCAGTATGAACATCCAAACTGTTTAGTTTCATTCAAAGTGATTAACCATCCGGGAAACCTTCAGGAAAACTAATGTGATTAATCATAATTAACCACATACCTGATTTGGAAGACTCAAGGATTGTAAGTAGAATATCCAATTAATCAAACAGCCAACCAAGCCAGGCAACTAATTACCCCAATTAAATAGGCACAACAAGAAACCTGGAAAACATGTGCAATCTAATTATTCATATGTTCATTATGCACTTACTTTATGGAATTGGAATTCCCTCTTAGGGTGTGCCTAAGTTGAATTAGGGTTTTCCTTAACGTTCTTTATATTCGTCTTTCAACATTTACCTTTTAGCTTAACTAAACCCTAAAACACTGTTTCCATGTTCCAAACCCTAATTACTTAATCATTCATATTTAAGCCTCATTATTACCAATCTGGCTTAGAATTAGTTCTAACTTCATCTTATATATAAGATTTCAAAACATATCTTATTAAAGTCATAAACACCTAGATTAGGATTTCTAGGTTTTCAAGTATATCTTCACTCATATGAGACTTTAAAACATCCTTTTTACATATTAAAACTTCATCTCTTTAAGTTATCTATTCAAGCCTTCTTAATTAAACTTCAGATCAGTATGTCTCTGTTTATGATATTCATATTCTCGAAATAAAAGTCATTAAAGTCATATTACTCCACATTAGGGCTTTTAGGCCCATTATTGCACTTTCCTAGTTATAGCACCCTAATTAAACAAATAGTGGGTTTTTAAACTCAAATCAGATTCATATTATCCATTTTATGCCAAAAGGATAAATTTTGATTCATAATACCAACTTAAGTAATTGAACTCATCCCAAATCAACATCTAGGGTTTTGATTACACTTAAACTATTAAAGTTACTATCTTTGTATACTTTTCGAACTGGAAGCAAAACTAGTCTGTAATTGTATTTTTTTTGGATCCCTTGTATTTTTCTAAGCAACTTTCATGTTTTAACTTTATTCATCGGAACTCCCTATCAAAAGTTGTGATTTTCGCAAGTAAAACCCTTTTTGTGGAATATTTGATAGAGAGAAGATATTTACCAAAAATATTAGGTCGCTCGATCGGTGGTCCATTTTGACTACACGGGATCAGACGATCCCCGTCGCGTGCCCCCACTAACTTGATCGCGTGTTGCTGCCTCAACACAGATCCATTGGATCTATTATGAGCCCATGGTGGACCTTAACCCGATGGATGTTGTCTCTCGTCCTTCTTCTTCTTCAAGAACCAGCCAGCAGTGGTTCAGCGGCAACACTCTCACCAGAGAGAGGCCGATTTCGAGAGGGACAGCAAGCTAACGGCCTGGGATCAGCCGTTCGAATTCGTGAGGAGGTGAGGAGTCGAGTGGGGATATATATAGATGATGTCAGGGCTCCTCTGGGGTCCCTTTAACCCCGTCGCCACCCAAGATCTCAGCCCTAATGGGCGTTCTTTCTAGAACTCTCAAACCACCCTAAAAGTTAGGTTGGTTGAGCATGGATTCATGTCCCAAAGACCCTCTTGGTCATGGATTCTAGATTGGTATCTTATGATCCAAGAAAACTATCTTAAAAAAAACCTATTTTTCCCAGTCCCTTTCCTTCTGTGAGTTGAGGTAGAAGATGCACATCTACCATCAGATCGGTAGTCCTTTGGACCACCCAGATAATCTGATGGCTACCATCGCCCCCTTGTTTCCAACTCTTTAAAACCAAGAAAAATATGTATTAAATAAAGGAAATTTGTGAAAATCATATCTCTCTCCTCGTTTACCCTTTTCTTCTCAAATTTTAGGGAAAACTCCATCTTGGCATTATCTACACGTGTATAAATTTTGACACCCAAATTCCAAAGGAAAAAGGGTATTTCCTTTGCATGCAAGTTATTCATTAATAAAACCAAATTAATTGGTATTTACTCTTTCTTTTGCCATTATCTTATCATCTTGGATTCCTTGGATCTCAAGGAACCCTAAAGGCATGCAATCCTATTTTAGGAAAATATTACTTTGCCTTTTCTCTTATTTCTTTATTAAAATATTTATTTTCAAGGATTTCTCTTTAACTTTCCTTTCCTATTTCCTATTTTCATATTTCTTTTATTAGAAATCATATATAAACGAATTTTACCCATTTGTGGCCATTAATGCCACTTTTGAGATATTTCCAAGTATTTCTTATAAATACTTTTCTTAAAACTCATTATCTTGTATCTTTTTCTAATATTTGGACTTTTCTTCTTTTCTTCTCTTTTATATCCAGTATTGGATTAATATAATAATGGGAATCACAAAATTCCTATCCCAAGGAATATTTGTAAGGAAAACCATCCTTTGAAGCAAAGATTACAACCTTTTTAGTTAAGCTCAAAATTCACAAAACAATTATACTTCAATTATGAAAACACATGCAAAATTTGAGGTTGTAACATCCTTCCCCTCTTATAGGAATTTTGCCCCCAAAATTCCACCATGCACACAAGTAATCAGGGTAAGCCTTTCTTATGTCCATCAGGGATCCCATTTGGCTTCACCCTTTCCATGGTGCTTCCCAAGAACCTTCATCGTCTCATATTCTTCCATCTGAGTTCTTTCTTACCTTGGTATATCGTACCCTCATAGGTGACTCAAGACATTTTAGCCTCTCAAAAGCTGAATAGGTTTAGGGCTCAACACATGGCTTGGGTACCTCACATAGTACTCTAGATCGGACTCATGGAACACATCACACATCACATTATCCTGAGGGGTAAGGCTATAAACCGGCATCTCCACCAATCCATCTCAAATGGATCCATGTATCGGGGACTCATCTTTCTCAGTTGTAACTTAGGGGGTCGGATTTTTTTACATCAATACTTTCCCAAAGTGAACTGCATGTCAGTCTATTTTGCATCTGTTCATGACTCATGTCACCCTTGGGCTCACTCTCAGCCATTGGACGATCAAAGTGACTTCATCTACACACACTGTGGTCCTTTCTTGACCTTCGCGAGGTCTTTTCACCAACATCATCTTAATGAAGTGGTGGTGCCCGACACAACCTCCCTTGCATAGCTTCTTTACTTCCCGATACTGGCTATGGTGGTTATCATCACATCTTACAAAGGACAAGAACTGTCTCTATGTATCATCCTGAATGGCCACACATGCTCTCATCAGACCCTCTAGTATGGATCATACTGACCATTAGTTAGTGGTGATAACATGTACTAGTATCAAGTTATTTATGTATCTACTTCCACCTCATGGAAGTGAATCTTTAGGTTACACTCAAGAACTTCTGAACTCACATCATGGTGTAGTTGAACCATCTCTTTCTCATATGTAGTTCAACCAAAACCGTCCCTTGACAATATTCTTTCTTTCTCATGTCATCTAGGTAAGGCGAGCTATCATAACCCATATTGAATCTTGACCTTCCTTGATCTAAAGGAGACTTACTACAACATCCATAGTGATGAACTCCCATTCCCACTCAGGGACTCTTTATCCTCTATGTCAACTTAGTGGGTTACTGGTGTTCGTTCTTCACTTCATGGAGATGAGCCACATGCATCTTTATACACTTCTCATCTTAGGCATCAAAGTACTTCTACCACTTATTATCTTATCAATACCATGGCGTATGGTGATCTTAAAATCATGATCTCTTATATGTCATGATTTCTCAAGATTAATTCCTCAGAAACACTAAACCACTTTAGTTGGGTTTCATCACCTTCTTTTCCAAAGAAAAGTATCTAAGGTTATACCACCATCCTTTCATTGCATCCAGTCCTAGGCGAACCAACGACCATTAACTTGCTCAACAAATCTCGTTACATTTGAGTGTTATCCAAACATATCTTCTTTTTCACACTTAGGGCTAACCTAATAACCTCTTCTGGTTTCTAGCTAAACTAGGCAGCTGCATCTCATCCAGAGCATATATTACCACTTCACATCCTTAGGTGTTAGGTAATGTTGAAGACATACACCTCCATGTATTTCACTTATCATCTCATCTCGAACTCTAATTTTATATTCATCAAGAAAACTCTGAGCTCAACCTCTTAGTTATCAAACCCAACCTTGTATCACTTGCAAATTCCACATAGCTCATGTTACAACATCCTCACAAGATGACTACCTTAAAACTCTTGGTGTTTGTAAACAATCCATGTATCATTCACTCCACAAGGGTATGTTATCATCTCTATCCTCATATCTCATAGAAAAGTTCCAACTCACATCATCTTTATCCTTAGTGTAAGGCATGCGTACTATCCTATCTCTCACTCCCATAACAAGAGGAAATAAGCATTTGGTGGTCGTCCAAATACAGAGTTCTTCCTGTTCCAAGAGTAGAGATGGTACATCCCACCTTGCCAGTACACCCTCAAATCTAAGTTGAAACGTGCAACTTATGTCTCTACACCACAACATCATGATATCAAAAATTACTTCCATGGAAAACTGGTCTCGAACCTACTGGGGTTTACACATAATCATTGGTCATCTCCTCTGGGTCTATAGGGTGCTGACACTTTTGGGGTCATCCCTCTTCCCTCAAGCATCCAAAGAGTGCCCTACTCATCTGCCCTTTGGGTCCCATGAGTTCATGAAGGTGATCAATCTCCTAACCCATGCCCTCAGACAATGATAGCTGTTACCTCTTGACCCTATGGTCATGTGCAACTAGGGAATTAGGCAACTCCTACTTCCATCGGTCTTATCCCTACCTGACCCTAGGATAGACTTAGGATTCTATCATAGTACATGTTCAACTTAGAACCTTACCCAAGCCTTCATCATCTCTCTCTCTCTGCATTCATGGCTAACTCCCATCCTTTCATAGGGGTCATGGCAACCTGCCTATCTTAGGTCGCATCATCCTCAACTCCCCATTGTTCCTCATGTCTCAGAATCTAAGATTCCATCCTCCTTGCTTGGGTCCTGCTTTCTCTCTCTCTCTCTAGAGGTACTCCACAAGCATCCTTATTACTAAAGGTCATCTCCCCATGAAGGTGGATCTAGCTCACAAGCATACCCCTACATGGTGAAGCCTATGTTCAAACTTATGTTTGCTCAAGGTTATCCCTATCCCTTTATGCTCATTTCATCATCCATCCAACATACTCCCTTGGCCAGGGTTTTAACCTATTTCTTGCACTACTAACATATTCTAGGTGCCTACTATGCCATGCTCAGATAAGCTCATGGGGTTTCCATAGGTTCTTCTCTAACCTCATCAATGAAGGAGCTATCCTTCACTCTAACATGCACGACCCTTCCCATAGTTGGGTCGCCAGAGGTACTCAGTCACCCAACCTCTCATGGCATCCAAGGCATGTCCATCCAAACACCTGGTCTACCATGACATCTAACTCATCATGCCATCTCTCTCTCTAAACTTCACTTAGGGTTAGGGTTAACATCATCCTCAGAGGATGTGCCAGGTCTCTACTTTTAATGGAGATCTCTACCTCCAAGACTAACTCTCTTTACGTATCCTCATGACAAGAAGGTCTAGCCTTAGGTCTCTCCTGAGGGCATGAAAACTTAAGTCATATGACCTAAGCACATATCTATTCTTTAATTTATGCTTAACCTATTAAGCTTATGTCCATGACATTTTATTTACATGTTTTTCATTAATTTGGTGGAGGATTCCTTAATCCTTATCAACCTTACCCATCCCTCAGGAAGGTGAGGAAAAGAGAGAAAACCCTAATCCTTAAGGTCCTTAACAACATTTGAGTTGAGAAGGGATGAACAAGATGAGAGAGTCCTAAAGGTATCTTATTTCGAGTCAGATCCTAAGACATCGGCAAGACAGTCACACTAATCTGGGAGTCCTCGTATTCTGACTAGCGGTGCGGAGGAAAATCTTGCCAGCCCCCAGATGTGATCCTTTTCTAGACACCTCTATCTTTTAGAAAATCCTCTAATAAATCCCTCTATTCTATGGAATTTGTAAAATTTAATAATTATTAAGGAATAAATGAGGAACCTATGCTCTGATACCAAATGTAATGACCCCGCCTCCTGATAACCCCCAGTTAAGGGTGACCAAGAGATCAGAGCCATTATCCCCATTAATAGGATCAAAGGTTCGACAAGTAATCAGTAACAATTATCAAATTTTACCAACTAAACTGAAAACTGGTATAAAATAAACCTTGCATACCTTTATAAAACTTTGTTAGGCTACTCTATCCACAGCTTGGATTCATTCTATCTAATCCTCCTTGCACTTTATCTCTTATTTCCACAAGGTATCACTTTACTGTTTGTTCTTTCAATCTTGTACCTAAAATGCCGACAAACAAAACGTCGGTCAGCATATCAAAATATGTCGGTATGTGGGGACAATCAAAATTTCACAAATATGGCTAACAATTTTAATTATCACAATCAGGGTAATTAGCAAACCAATTTACATTTTCAATGTGTCATTCTCCACAGCCTTTGCCCTAACCCTGGAATACCCCTCTAGGGTTTCTCTTTTTCCATTGACTTAAGGCCACCTTCTCAATCCCGAGCTTGGTGCCCGGGGGTCACCTTTCATGGTGCCCCATAGTCATGCAACATAGAACACCTTCTCATTCCCAAGCATGGTGTCTGGGATCACCTCTCAGGGTGCCCATTGGTCTACACTCTTGGGCCTGACCTTTATGGCATCTTCCATCAGGGTGGCATGTAGGTGCGAGAATACACATGTATTTATAACTGTGATAACCATAGTGACTTTATAATTGCAGTATGAACATCCAAACTATTTAGTTTCATTCAAAGCGATTAACCATCTGGGAAACCTTTGGGAAAACTAATGCGATTAATCATAATTAACCATATACCTAATTTGGAAGCCTCAAGGATTGTATGCAGAATATCCAATTAATCAAACAACCAACCAATCGCCCCAATCAAATAGGCACAACAAGAAACTTGGAAAACATGTGCAATCTAATTATTCATATGTTCATTATGCACTTACTTTATGGAATTGGAATTCCCTCTTAGGGTGTGCCTAAGTTGAATTAGGGTTTTCCTTAACGTTCTTTATATTTTTCTTTTAACCTTTACCTTTTAGGTTAACTAAACCCTAAAACACTGTTTCCATGTTCCAAAACCCTAATTACTTAGTCATTCATATTTAAGCCTCGTTATTACCAATCTAGCTTATGATTAGTTCTAACTTCATCTTATACATAAGATTTCAAAACATATCTTATTAAAGTCATAAACACCTAGATTAGGATTTCTAGATTTTCAAGTATATCTTCACTCATATGAGACTTTAAACATCCTTTTTACATATTAAAACTTCAACTCTTTAAGTTATATATTTAAGGCTTCTTAATTAAACTTCAGACCAGTATGTCTCTATTTATGATATTCATATTCTTGAAATAAAAGTCATTAAAGTCATATTACTCCACATTAGGGATTTTAGTCCCATTATTGCACTTTCTTAGTTATAGCACCCTAATTAAGAAAATCATGGGTTTTTAAACTCAGATCGGATTCATATTATCCATTTTATGCCAAAAGGATAAATGTTGATTCATAATACCAACTTAAGTAATTGAACTAATCCCTAATCAACATCTTGGGTTTTGATTACACTTAAAGTATTAAAGTTACTATCTTTGTGTACTTTTCAAACTAGAAGCAAAACTAGTCTGTAATAGTATTTTTATTGGATTCCATGTATTTTTCTAAGAAACTTTCATGTTTTAACTTTATTCATCGGAGATCCCTATCAAAAGTTGTGATTTTCGCAAGTAAAACCATTTTTCTGGAATATTTGACAGAGAGAAGATATTTACCAAAAATATATGGCCGCTCGATCGGTGGTCCGTTTTGACTACACGAGATCAGACGATCCCCATCGCGCACCCCCACTAACTTGATCGCGTGTTGCTACCTCAACACAGATATGTTGGATCTGTTACGAGCCCATGGTGGACCTTAATCTGATGGCTGTTGTCTCTCATCCTTCTTCTTCTTCAGGAACCAGCCAACAGTGGTTCCACGGAGGCACTCTCACCGGACAGAGGCCAATTTCGAGAGGCATAGGGAGCTAAGGGCCTAGGATCAGCCGTTCGAATTCGTGAGGAGGTGAGGAGTCGAGTGGGGATATATATAGATGATGCGAGGGCTCCTCTGGGGTCCCTTTAACCCCGTCTCCGCCTAAGATCTTAGCCCTAATGGGCGTTCTTTCTAGAACTCTCGAACCACCCTAAAAGTTAGGTTGGTTGAGCATAGATTCGTGTCCCAAAGACCCTCGTGGTCATGGATTCTAGATTGGTATCTTGTAATCCAAGAAAATCGTCTTGGAAAAACCTATTTTTCCCAGTCCCTTTCCTTCTATGAGTTGAGGTAGAAGATGCACATCTACCATCAGATCGGTAGTCCTTTGGACCCCCCGGATAATCTAATGGCTACCATTTCCCCCCTTGTTTCCAACTCTTTAAAACCAAGAAAAATATGTATTAAATAAAGGAAATTTGTGAAAATCATATCTCTCTCCTCATTTACCCTTTTCTTCTCAAATTTTAGGGAAAACTCCATCTTGTCATTATCTACACGTGTATAAATTGTGACACCCAAATTTCAAAGGAAAAAGGGTATTTCCTTTGCATGCAAGTTATTCATTAATAAAACCAAATTAATTGGTATTTACTATTTCTTTTGCCATTATCTTATCATCTTGGATTCCTTGGATCTCAAGGAACCCTAAAGGCATGAAATCCCATTTTAGGAAAATATTCCTTTGCCTTTTCTCTTATTTCTTTATTAAAATATTTATTTTAAGGATTTCTCTTTATCTTTCCTTTCCCTTTTCCTGTTTTCATATTTCTTTTATAAGAAATCATATGTAAACGAATTTTACTCATTTGTGGCCATTAATGCCACTTTTGAGATATTTCCAAGTATTTCTTATAAATACTTTGCTTAAAACTCATTATCTTGTATCTTTTTCTAATATTTGGACTTTTCTTCTTTTCTTCTCTTTTATATCCAGTATTGGATTAATATAATAATGGGAATCACAAAATTCCTACCCAAAGGAATATTTGTAAGGAAACCCATCCTTTGAAGCAAAGCTTACAACCTTTTTAGTTAAGCCCAAAATTCACAAAACAATTATATTTCAATTATGAAAACACATGCAAAATTTGAGGCTGTAACACCAAATCCCAATGATATTATATAATAGTTGAAACATTTACTACTTGCAACATGTTTCTGAAATAATTTAAACAAGTAGTAAGCATTTAGTTTGCTAAAATAGTAGTGCAATTAGTAGATTCTCTCACCATATTTATACATGTGACATCACAAATAACTAAATAAAATATAAAACACATATATTTATTTCCATAAGAAAGACACATACCATCAACAGTCCATGTTTCTTGTCAAACAAACCTAAAAAATATGTTACATGACTGAGTTATAAAATTTATTATACCATGATCAATTTGAGTCATTCCACTCAAACCACTAGCTCGACTTACAAAACAATACTAGCAATCCATATAAGATCTTAGAATATTCAGATTCTGTTAGATATCTTCTCTCAACCTCGGGTCAAAGCAAGATAACATAAGGTAAAGCTCCACTTGCCAAATCTAAAATGAAATTACTCAAAAGAAGATCCATATATCACATGTCCATCTTGGATACACATGTCACAACACTAAACTGAGAGATTACCACAACTGTTTTCTGACATATATCGAATATTACTTATCATAAAACCATCAATCTTAGTCATATACCAAATAAAATATAGAGATGTCAAGGTATGTCAACCTCAATCATCCCCATACATTCACTAGTATGTGGCTCGGGGCATCTCTTACAAATCACCATATTGTCTTAAGATTAAACCATTTCACTATTTCTCTAAAGAACAAAAAAAATGACTCAAGGATCTACAAGATTAAGATTGCACTTGATCAGTTACATCCATGACTCTGTTATGACTGAATCAATCAAATTATGCACAATAGAAAAATAGAAGGATTACAAAATTAACAAAGACATGCAACATCATAAGATATAAACATATTATCTTTTGATAAGATATAAATCATATTATTTCCAAACCCTAACTCCTGAAATAGGGTGTAGTATATCATCTCTCATCCACATCAATTCCTTTTTTTAACACCCAAGAACTATGATGCCCTAAAACCATCAAAGACCATACAAAGGTTTGATTCCCTCATGGGTATCATACCAATCCATCATGAGACTTCTCATCTCATTGTGTGTATTAAATAAGACAACACTTCAAGATGTATAAAGGATACACCATTTGTACATAGTAATTCCATTTTTAGCATAATGTTATTAGCATAAAAACTAGTAAAAAATGACTCAAATAATTTTAGAGAAACTCCCAATAGAAAAGGGATATCATATAGTTCACATCTTGTGACTTAGGATATCATCCACCCAAAAAAGTACCACCTTTAAGTCTTCTTCTCATATAGATGAAATTTGTTTATAATCATGCTAAACTATCATGCTTCTAGCATAACGAAGGTATTTGTAAAGTCTAAGAAAAACATGCAATTTCACATTCTATTTATACTAGTTTAGAATGATGCAAGATTCCACCATTTTTATATAATGGTGATCAACTAGAAGCTAGAAGATAATAATTTGCATATACAAGGTAGGTATTAGATGCATCACATGTTATATCACTTGCCTCACAAATAGGGGAAACAAATTCACTCAAAGAAGAAAATAGCCTCAAGTTTCACTCTTCAAGATACAAGATGATCCCACCTCAAGAAAGCTATGAAATTTTCAAAGAGCTGAGGATTCTCCACTAACAAATTGTCATAGAACCAGATCTACAACCTAATAGCAAGTACGGAAATGAAGAAAGGGAAAACATGGTATAAGTATTTTACCAAAAATCCTAAAAGAGGAACCATCACAACACGAATGCAAGAATGAAGAAGATGATGGATCACCAAGATCATGATGGAAAATATCCTTATATGAATTAAAATCTAGAAGATTCAAGGGCGGCATCAATCCTCACAAAAGAAGAGAATATGAGTAAACAAAAATGTTGGAGGAAGTCGATGAAAGTAGACTTTACAATGGCTAGCGTCAAATGACGATGTCTTGTTGCTATGCCTATTTGAGAAAAATCTACATAACTAAGGTTTGGGATAATGAGTATGGGGTATATATATCCCCGCATGAGAGAGAAATGTTGTTAAAGATGTAGGGCCATTAGTCTACACATCTTTGGCTTCATTGGTCAACAACTCCATCAAAGTATGACTTTGACCTCCCATTGGTAGGAACCAAGAAAAGCCTCATTGATAGATTGAATGATAGGTTCTCTCCTAGGTCCTCTAACACCTATGATACATCATTTGATAAACATCGATCAAAACATACTTGAGTCTCATTGGTAGGTGTACAATGAGATTGAATAATTTCCAAGCACATGCCTTTCATTAGTCCCAAAACTCAAAATTCTCATAGATAGCACTCTTCAAAGGTTGGAGTCATTAGTTCTATCTTCCATTGCTTATCAATTGATGAAATATCATTGCAAAACTAGAAAACATTCCCCATCAATTTCCAATTGATGAAGGAACAATGGTCCTCCCACCTACACTCATTGACCTCAACTGATGAAGAGTTAGGAGCATGCTAATGTCATGACACATCAATGGTATGCCTATCTATGTGTTGTCAATTGATGAAAAGAAGGATCCATCACTCTTCACCCTATAGCCTCATTAATCAATGAATATATAGAAGGCAAACAAGGTAGGATACCTCCACCAGTCCTCAACTGATGAGAAGAAAGGGTCCCTCCATCAATCCTTAATCGACGAAAAGACAAGATACTTGATTTGGTGATATCAACTCACTTAACCAAGTCCAAATTGGAGGTATAGAGAGAGAAATCAATAATTCTATGTGAAAATTGCATGAAAAACATTTAATAATGTAAAATTTGCATATAGACCCTTAAGAGAAAACATTATCAATTAATTACATATACACCAAACATGCAATTAATGCATACAAACACATAGTTGAGTGATTGAAGCATGTTTAAAGAGTTAAGATAGGTCAGGGGTCTTATAACCATAAATCCCTAATAGGGATTTTAGCCTCAAAATCCTACAGAAACATAATCAGATCCTTCTTACGTATCTCCTCATCAAGCTCCCACATGGCCTCCTCAACACCACGAAGACACCACAAAAACATCACTAAGACTATGTTATTTTTATGAACTTATACACACATTTCTCCAACATCACCACCGAAACCTCTCCATAAGATATGTCATCATCAAGTAAAACTTCAACTAGTTGTATATTTTTGTTCAGGATGACAATTTCTCAACATGAACACTTGAAATACATGATGTAACATGTGCACCTTAGATGGTGGTTCCAACTTGTATGCTCCCATCCCAATACAATAAGTCATAAGGTAATGATTACATAAACATGGTTGGAAACCTACCCCCCTTACCAAACCTCAAAACTCCTTCTCACAGTGAAGCCTTGAGGTACACCTTGTCTACCACCTAAAGCACCAACAATCTACATCAATTATCTATGCATGAGTTGTATCTATCTTGTGATTCCTCCAACTATTGTCAGAACGCCTTGGTCCTTTATGTAATGTTTTTAACTAACTTTGGACCTAGCAAGTAATATCTTCCCACTTTATACCAACAAAGAGGCAATCCAAAACATATCCATAGAAATCCTCATATAAGCACCATGTCAAAACTTGTATGCTAACAATTGTTGTAGGAGAACCCAATAAAACTAAGATAAATATGTCAACTCCCAACAAATGGGAGTATATAAGATCTCAATAGATCTTTTAGAGTATGTATAGTTCTTTATGAATAACCATCTATTATGGATAAATGCCATATTGAAATTTAATTACATGCCCAACGTTGTGTGTAGAGGATCCTAAAATTTACTTAGAACAATGTTACTCTGTTAGATACTATTGTTTCAGGTAAACCATTCATGCACATAATCTCATCAATGTGTATCCATGCTAATTTCTCAGTGGTATAGGTGGTATTAATTGAAAAAAGTGATACACTTTTGTCAATCCATCAGCTGCTACCCAGATGGAGTCATGACCCTCAACTATCCTAGGAAGACCAGCCACAAACTCAATGGTTCCCGTTGTTGGTAAGGTATGCCCATAGAGCCAATCATATGATGATTGACATGGCATATACCATAAAAGATTTGATTAATACTCATAAAGGCAAGCTTCTAGTTAATTTTGTTTCATTCAGTTTTGAGATAATGAGGAACCACTATGAATGTCTAGAGAATAATATTACTCAATGATGTATGTCTTCAAGTATTAGCTTAGGGAGATGAGATCATACAAATGCTAGGAGTACATATACATATTCTCATTATGTCTCTAGTCAGTTGTTACTGTGGAAGGTAGATAGACACCAGTAACACATAAGACTGGAGTGTGAGTTCGTTGATGACCGAGTCTCACAAAGTCATGATATGGAAATATCATACCAAGCACACAAATACATGTTAGGGAACAATGTATCAAACAAACCCACCTTAAGAGTGACACATGGAAACCATCATATGGTAAGTCATAGTCAGTTTTCATAATGAAGGTGGTGATTGTGATTCTTAGACCTAAAATCACTAGACTCGTCACATGTCATTGGGTACGCTTTGACATCATCAAACACATTCTTGAAACATGGGTTGTTATAACAGTGATGATTGGGTGACTTTGACACATGGGTATAGACTGTGAGTGATAGATATGGGATTTGTCCCTCCTATTATATTATGATATCTTGGCCACTTGATAAGCGAGACTGAGAAATGCATCTGAATGCACATGTGAATCAATATATGATATCGAGGTCACATTATCTCAAACAATCTACTCTTGGTTCAAGGAACATGGATTGAATGTTGACAGGGTAACCATCCGTGCCTCAAGTTCATCTTGGATATCAGTGACAAATGAATCATGCAATCACTACAACACCTTACACATATTGTAGGTTGAAGTTGTTCTCCAACTTTCCATTCACTTGGGTAGAACTGATGTGTGACTAGGCACCACTCGCTACTTGTGATGTCATAAGACAGTTATAGACATTCACTGCCTACATGACATGGGACCTATAGGGTCACACACACAACAACTCATCTAGAAGAGGAGTTTGATCTTGAATGACATTTGGATTGATTACTAAAGTGTTTATGTATTCAAATCATGCAAAAAATTGATGGATTGGCTGGTTGATCAGCCAAACGAACATCTCACTGAGTGAGACGGCTGTTTGGGCAGACATACGAGCGTCTTAAGCATTGATACATCCATTTGAGTTGTCAGGATAATTAGAATTTGAATTGGCTATGTTCTGCCCTTGAAACGATCAGTTCAATGTGATTGAACCGAGCAGCTCATCTCGACTCACCAAACGAGTGTCTCGATGAGGGAGACAAGTGTCTCACCTGGGTGAGATGGCCCAGTTGGGACGAATGAAGGTTTGAGATATTTCCCAAATAGTTTCGATTGTACTTTACTTGGAGTACAAGTAAATTAATATGTGATATTCAATGGAATCGAAATTGCCAAATTTGTATATCATTGTAAAACTACCAAATGGTCATTTGGCAGTGTGAGACGAACGTCTCACATACCAGATGGTTGTTTGGCATCTCGTAGGTTGTGAAATTTCAAGTTCTTCCGATCCCTTTCACTCCGACACAATCCCATGCAGAATGGGAACCCTGACCCTAACCTCACCTATAAAAGGAGGGGTACTAGGGGCATCCCAAGATACAACACAAACAATTGAGAATTAGTTCCTTTGACAGCCATTGTCCTCTCTTGTTGTAGTAACTAAGAGAGCCCATGCAATTCCTACCTGACAGGGAGGGATAGACAACCAGAGAGAAAAATCTAGAAGTTGTTGTTGTGAGAGAGAAGGTTCGTGACTAGTATACAAATGGGAGGGACAACTCCTTCCTATTCGTTCTTGGTGAACGACATGAGTTCTAGTTGGTCCGTGTGGACTAATCTAGAGGCAAGAGTCCTTTGGCTTCTTCTCAGAGAGAAAAGTCAACTTACAGTCCGTGGTGGGACCACCAGAGTCGCTATAGAGGTTGTGCAGATAGCTGTTCATGCTAAAGACTGGGAGCTACACAACCACCATCCAAGAGCAACTAGTGAGCAGTTGCAAAGAAGTGAGTTTTTTCACTGGACTTTCTCTAGGACCAGGTATAACTCGATAAAACCATCCTTGATATTTCATAGTACTTGACGTGACCTTACTGTTATGGGAATATGGACAAATAATTTTTTTGTTTCCTCTACAATACTCCATGTGCCTGTATTTCCCTACAGTGGTATAAGAGCCACATCAATTTACTATGTTTTAGGATAATCGATATGATTAGATTTTTGGTTTTATCATTTATTTATTGCATGCGATGTGAATTTTTAACTTCTCTCATATGTGTATCCGATAAAAGACCACATAATTCCAAACTATATATATATATATATATATATATATATATATATATATATATGAAATTCACACGCGTCACCCTGAAAGTGGTTTTGATGGTGGATGTGTAGCATGGTTATGTCCTAGTACCTATATCTGTGTGTGGTTGGATGGTTTGGTTCTTGTTTATCTAGGTCTACAAATTGAACCTCTACCTCCCTCTTCCCATTGTAAATTTAATGCTTTCCTACCTTTTCTCCCCTTGAATGTAACTCAAGGTTTCTCTTTTTCAATGTAATAAAGTAGCAATATGATAGTTTCTTTTCTTACAACAATGTTGAAAATGTACATTGTCGGGTGAGATGACCAATTCATGTGATGAGCCGACTGCCTAGAGAACCAAGGAGGACAAATTGATGGAACCAAACGACCACCTTGTGAACCCAAGTGACCGTTTGGAAGGAGTTCAAACATCAGTTGAGGATGAGGCCATAAGACCATCCTTGAAGGCCCAACCAACATTCTGGAAGGTGTCCAAACATCAATTGGATAGTAGGACCCACTGACCGGCCAAGAGGAAAGACGAACATTTCAAGGGTTGAATCGATCTACCTAGATTGGCAAGCACAAGTCTACACCAACAACATGTTCATACATGTGATGTGATGATTGACCTAGATGGTAGTAATTCCTTGTGGCTCCAAGGAATCACAAGTAGACATGGCCATAACCATCACTTTTTGTTTATATTGCATGTTTGCATTGTGGGATATAGCATGTATATGATACATACTATATTTGTGGTGATCATATACAATATATGTGTATATATATGATATATAAAATCCCTCAATCAAACATATTAAGTCTAAGATTCTTTCTAATAGAAATACACATGAAAAACTTGTTTGACTAAGTGTAGGTTGTGCCTCCGCATGGTGCACCGTCTACCTTTTGGAAGTGTGATGGTAATGATGTAGATTCTGCCTCTGCAGGCAGCATTGTTATCATATTGGCTATTGGGTCAGGTCTAGCTGGTGATTCTTGAAGCTTCTGGGCCCATAAACATGCATATGATTACAGAAAGGAGTTGCACATATCATCTATCCAAAATTTCATATGATGCAATTGACAAAAGTTGCCTACCTTAATGATTGATTGTGTTTGCGGTGTTGATCGGTCCACCGTTGAATTATCTTGGGTCTGGCTCATTAGAAAATTGTTCGATGCAATTTTCTGAATTGATACTTGAGGGTTATCAATTTGAATCAAAATAATGAGAATGGTAATTAATTAAATACCTAATTATTATCGCCAAAAATTAATCAAATCAAATGAAAAATGAGTTTTTGACAAAATTGCAAATTCTTTTGTAGAATAAAATGACAACAACAAACAATCACTTCTCTTCACGATCGGTCCTTGAAAAGGACAAATTTACTGGGAACAACCTCCAGATCGGTTTAGGATGCTGAGAATCGTTCTCACATAGGAGCGCAAGCTCTATGTCCTAGAAATGCTAGAACTAGAGGAACCAGATCAAAATGCTCCATGGGCTGATAAGGAGGCTTATAAGAAGCATACTTCAGACGACATGGATGTCAAGTGTTTGATGTTATGCTCCATGAACCATGAGCTGAAAAGGAAGAATGAGAACATGGGGTTGATGGAGATGGTTACACATCTCAAGAACATGTACCAAGATCAACCAAGATAGGAGAGATACGATGTCTCCAAGGTGTTGTTCAAGTGCAACATGGCAGAAGGAGATCCAGTAGGTCCTCATGTGCTCAAGCTTAATCGATTTGTGGAGAACATTGCTAGACTAGGATTCCCCTCAGGTCAAGAGTTGGCCACTAATGTGATTCTACAGTCCCTGCCAGAGTCATATAGTCACTTTTTCATGAACTACAACATGAATGACTTTGACAAGTCATTGACAAAGTTGTTGGGCATGTCGAGAACAACTGAGACACGAATGAAGAAAGGCAAGCCCAAGTCTGTGATGATGATCAACAAGAAAAAGGGGAAGTATAAAGGTAAGGCAAAGCTAAGAAGAGTTCTAAATCTTGCTAGAAACCAAAGTCTTCATATCTCAAAGCAAAGGGAGGTGTAAAGAAAGTAAGAGGCTATTGTCATCATTGTCACCATCCTGAACATTGGAAAAGGAATTTCCCACTCTAGTTATAGGAACTATAGAAGAAGAAGGATGGAAATGAGGCCTCCACTTTAGGTCTAAACAATATAAGATAAATTTAATTACTTCTTAAATTTTGGTATATGATACCTAATAAGAGATCTGACATATTAATGTGCATGATCTAACAAGAAGTAAAATCCCTCATAGAAGGACAAAGATGGACAAGGTGGAGTAAGTGTTGTGGAAACTATAGTCTACATTTAAATTTATATTTGCCCAGTGGGAAGGTAATAAGTTATTAGAACTACTATTTCATTATGCCATTAGAATAGAAACATTTTCTTTATGCATCTTGTATGGACAAGGATGATTATCAATAAAGAATTGTTAGTGCTTCTATTTCAAAGATATGATCTTGCATGGAAATGGCCCTAAAACATCTTACAATATTTATGTGAAATGATCCAAAGATCAATTTTTATAATGTTTATACCAAAGGATAATGATAATTAACTCAAGACTATCATTAGAATTAGTCATCTTGTGCGAATATGAGACTTGCATGCCTATAATACATATTGATGTTGATCTAGATTCCCTTAGTTATTGAACCTAAGAAAACATGCAAGTCTTATTCACACACATATGACATGAGGCCCTTCACTAAATGTAGTGGGAGGATGAAGCTTTCATTAGACCTCATGCATATGATGCATAAAGATCTTATGAAAGAATGTTGTAGATGTTTACTTATACCTCATATCCATTTACTGGTAGTATAATGATATATAATGAATAAAGTGGAAACATGAATCTCTTGAAGTGTTCAAGGAGATTATGTATAAACTATAACTCTGATAAAAGTATTAATAAGCTTTGATGTGATCAGATGTTGAAATAATTTACATCAATACCTTGAGTACCTTCATGAATGAACTGTGATAGTGTACCACAAGTCAAACCCATCTGGATATGATAATGTTTTAGATTGAAGGAATTGTATCATTATGAGTCATGATATGATTATCAATTAATCTAATCTTATTATCCTCATAAATATATAGATCTGTCACTAATTAATGTATTGTCTAAATGGTTTATATGACATCATATATGATATGATTTATAAATAACCCAATATATCTAAAGGATTGAAACCTACATTGAGAAAGTAGTTTCTTGAAAAGGTTTATCCACAAAATATAATTGTTGAATATAACAATTAATCCTAATCCAATAACAAAAATATTTTGTTGATAGGATAACTAAGTTTCGAAAGAGTCAATGGGAGTAAAAGTAAAACTCGAAATGTTCAAGGTTAACAAAAGAGTGCAACAAGAACCATGAGAATCACAAATTGTTGTGGAAATCTCAAGTTCATCATGTAACCCATAAAAAATAGTTCTAGTACAACACATATGAGATTGGAGGATTGTGAATCCATCAATTCAGATGGATTGGTCATAACAAGATGAACCAACTAATCAATTAGAAGCTATTAAGTACCATAATCTGAGTAATGGCTCAAGACCATTATTGATCCATGTAAGCTAACAAGGTAGGACTTTGATAGAGCCTCCTAAGGAGTAATACCTAAAGGGTGCAATAGGGTCTTATGGCAAAGACCTACATGGATAACATAAAATGAGAAGTTGTTTGAATAGATTTTCAAATCAGTTCAAGTTGTTGAACATGATAGAAATTCCATTACCAATTATCAAGTGTGTTGTTATAGTTAAAATAGACCAAGAGATTTGATATATGAAAATTAAAACCAGATTCCTTAAGGGAATACATCATAGGATGTGTATGTGACACAACCTAAAAGGTTTTATAACATCAAGCATGCAAATAAAGTCTATGAACTACAAAGTTCAATCTGGGATTGAAACAAGCATCTCAGAAATTGGATCTTTTGTTTTGACAAGATAGTCAAAGAGTTTGACTTGAGTCATGATAAAAGATGAAATTTGTGTTTATAAAAGATTTAATGGGAGCATATACAAATATTCCACATGTGATGAGGAATCATGTCTCATATTGTGAACATTGAGAAGTGGCATGAAAACCCTTCAGAAATGAAGGTTTATGTGAAACATCTTATGAGATAAGGACCAATACCTATGAGATAGGTCTTGAATGTTTCACAATGGATGTTTAAGCACATACAATAGCAATGTGTTGAAAGAGTTCAACATGGAAGGATTCATTGAGAGTGAATCCGGATTAGTCTCTCGTAAACTTTATGTTTCAATTCTTGTGAAGAATGGAAATAGCATGATTAAGATACCATAGACTGGTACGACAGTGGATCTATCATGAAAGTTATTAACATGCTTATCCCATATAATTTTGTATGTATTGGACATGACAAGATGTTATTAAAATCCAATAACAGTTATTGTAATGTATTTAATGACATCCATGAGTACTTGTGAAGTACTTAAGGATGAGATTGCTAGTCTATAAGGATAGGAATAAAAGGAAGAGTGGAAGTAAAGAGTTACACTGATGCAAGCTTCTATAATAACAAAAATGATCAAAAATTAAAATATGTTTGATTATAAAGGAGTAATGTTGTTAGTTGGAAAGGTTCTGAACTAATATCCATTAATTCAATTCTACTATAGAATCTGAGTATACATGTGTTGTGAACACATAGTGATACTATATGGATCAAGAAGTTCATATCATGAACTTATAGATGTTCCAACTGTTGATGACTCAGTAGCAATATTGTGACAACAATGGAGCTAATTGTTAGGCAAGGAATATAAGATACCATATTATGACAGTTCCATTTCATACGAGAAATTGTACAATGAAGAGATTAGGAACATGCACTAGTGACTATAAGAAAAGTGTTGCTAACCTGCTAAATTAGCGCTAGCGTAACAGAAGCATGTTGGACATGTTTAAATCACTAAGTATGAGATCTGTGGGTGATTGTCTCTAAGTGCAAGTGGGAGTCTGTTGGTAAGGTATGTCCATAGAGCCAATAATGTGATGATTGACATGGCATATGCCATAAAGGATATGATTAATAATCATAAAGGCGAGCTTCCAATTCATTTTGTTTCATTCAGTTATGAGATAATGAGGAAACACTATGAATGTCTAGAGAATAATATTACTCAATGACGTATGTCTTCAAGTATTAGCCTTTTATAGAAATGAGATCATACAGATGTTAAGAGTATATATACATATTATCATTATGTCCCTAGTCATTTGTTACTATGGAAGGTAGATAGACACTAGTAACACATAAGATTGGAGTGTGAGTTGGTTGATGACCGAGTCTCACTAAGTCATGATATGGAAATATCTATTGGGTTTTATGGGAGACAGAGAAGGTAGCGGAAACAAAAAAAAATCTTCTCCCGAACCCAGTCTAAAGGAATCGCGTCAACGTCTATACAATAGGAAGGATGGTTTGTAGAGACATACCGTGTCCTGAGGCTTGCTCGGAGACGTTACCTAGTGGTTTGCATGGTCTTCAACTCTGGTCTTGGACAGTGTCTGTGCAGCTCCTGATCTCACCGGGACTGTCACGATTGACAGCTATCCTCCGAGCGGCAGAAGTCTCCCGCATCTACAGTCGTCCACACAGACTTCCTGGAACTCCGATCGCCTTGTCGCACAAGGCACCAGAAGGAGTCGTACCCTCCTGTCGGCGTACTAGTCACTGACACACTCTCCTGCCACCAATCACTTTTCTGCAGTTGTCTTTCCCTTGTTGTGCCTCCCTTATCGGGTAGCACTTGCTCAGGCTCTCCTGGTTACCACAACCAGAGAGAACAACAACTTTGCAGAGAAACTGGTGTTCTGAGTTGTACTTAGAGAAGCCCCCAATACCCATATATATAGGAGGGTCATGGGACATGGTTCTCTACCCCAGGCAATGTGGGATTAAAGCAGGAGTAGAAGGATTCAAGATTTTCCACAAAACAACCAACTGCACTAGCTGAACCAATCGTTTCAAGCATGAACCGATCGGTTGGGTACCTGAGCCGATCGGTTGGGGTACCTGAGCTGATCCGTTCACTTTTGAAACGATCGGTTCACTGCCCTGGTCATTTCCCGATTGAATTTTCCTCTTTTATTTCGAATTGATCCAAATAACAATCCTTGTTCCAATCAAATTGGACAAGTGAAACAAAAAGAAATTTCTCACCAACCTGACTTTCCCAACTTGCTCGTTTGGACCTATTGATCCGATCAGTTCAACCCTTGAATCGATCATCTCAACCTGTCCTGAGTTGATCGGTTCATCAGATGAGCCGATCAGTTCACCAAGATGAGTCGATCGGTTCATCACATGAGCCGATCAATTGGGAGTGCAGACTGTGCAAAATCAGTCAATTGTAGTTTCAATCAGTCCAATACTCTAATCAATAGATCCAACACCTTGAACACTATGATATTCAGCTATCAATTGATTGAGTGTTTAATTGAACTACTAAACTCCTTTAATAATCAATCTAAACATCATTTTTGGATAAACTCATCTTCCAAGTTAAATCCTATGTGAGTGACCCTACAGGCCCATTTCACGTTGGTAGTGAAATTCCATAACACTTATGACTTCACAAGCAAAGAGCGGTGCCTAGTCGCACATCAGAGCTACCCAAGTGAAATAGAAAGTTGGAGAATAACTTTAAATCCTACAATCCGTGAATGGTGCCACATCAAATGTATAATTCCTTTGTCACTAATGTCCTAAATGAACTCAAGGCATGGTACAATCATCCTTTCAACGTTCATCCATTTCCTTGATCTCAGAGCAGACTGGGTGAAATGTGTGTGACATCAATATCACATATTGATTCACACATGCATGCACATGCCTTTCTCAATCCTACTCATCAAGTGGGCATGGACATCAAACTCCCTTAGGAGGGACAAATCCCATATCTATCACTCACCCCTCAAAAGCCCCATGTGTCAAAGTCACCCAATCATCACCTTTATAACAACCCATGTTTCAGGACTACATTTGATGATGTCAAAGTGTACCCAACGACATGTATTGAGTGTAGTGATTTCATGTCGAAGAATCACACTCACCACCATCACTATGAGAGTTGACTGTGACTACTAAATCATGGTTCCATGTGTCACTCTCACGGTGAGTCTATCTGGTACACCTGTTCTCTAACAAGTACCTATGTGCTTGGTTTGATATCACTATATCATGACTCATGAGATTCTGTTATCAACCGAAACACAATCTAGTCTTTAGTGTTATTGATGTCTATGGTTATTTCCACAATAATAACCGACTAGGGACTAATCAAGAATGTATACTCTTATCATCTATATGATCTCATCAGTTAGGTCCTCAATCTAAAAGCATACATCATTGAGTAAAACAATTCTCTAGACATCTATCATGTTACACTATCATCTCAGAAATAGTTAAAACATATAGATTATAAATTTCCTTTATTATTATTCAAATCATTTACAAAGGATCCCATTACAATCATCACATGACTTTCTCTATGGCCATACATACCAACAGACTCCCACTTGCACTTAGAGCCAGTCACCTAGGAACCTCAGTCCTTGTGACCTAGCATGACCATCATGCGTTTGCTGCAAAAGGGCCTTCGTTAGTGGATCAGCTATGTTGTCTTCAGTTGGTACTTTGAAAATCTTCACATCTCCTCGCTGTACGATCTCTCATATGAGATGGAAGCACCTCAGTATGTGCTTGGACCGCTGATGTGATCTGGGCTCCTTAGCTTGAGCAATAGCTCCATTATTGTCACAATAAAGCTCAATTGCATCACAACTACTGGGAACTACACCAAGTTTAGTGATGAACTTCCTGATCCACACAGCTTCCTTTACTGCATGTGAAGTAGTGATATACTCGACATCTGTAGTAGAATTAGCAACTGTTTCTTGCTTGGAACTCTTCCAGCTTACATATCCATTGTTTAGGCAAAATACAAATCCTAATTGCGATCTGTAATCATCTTTGTCGGTTTGGAAGCTTACATCGGTGTAATCTCTTACAACCAGTTCTTCCTCGCCACCATATATAAGGAACTGATCCTTAGTCCTTCACAAGTACTTGAGGATATTATTTATGGCTGTCCAGTGAGCATCCCTGGGATCTGACTGGTACCTGCTCGTCATGCTGAGGGCATACGAGACATTTGGGTGTGTGCACAACATAGCGTACATGATGGATCTGATGGCTGATGCATATGGAATACCATTCATATTCTCCCTCTCTTCACAAGATTGGGGACATTGAGCTCTAGAGATGGTGACTCCATGTAGCATGGGGATGTTGCCTCTCTTTGAGTTCTCCATGCTGAACTGCTTCAGCAGTTTGTCAATGTACGTGCTTTGACTTAGTCCGAGAAGCTTTTTAGATCTATCTCTATAGATCTTAATACCTAGAATGTAGGATGCTTCTCCTAAGTCCTTCATTGAGAAAGTATTCCCAAGCCAAGTCTTTACCTTCTCTAAGGATGTGACATCATTCCCCATCAATAGTATGTCATCCACATACAATATGAGAAATGTGGTTGTGCTCCCACTAACCTTTTTGTACACACAAGGTTCATCTTGATTTTGAATAAAGCCAAACACTTTGACTTCCTCATCGAATTGAAGATTCCAACTCCGAGACGCTTGCTTCAATCCATAGATTGACCTTTGTAGCTTATAGACTTTATTAGCATTCTTTGGATCTACAAAACCTTTAGGTTGTGTCATGTACACATCCTCATTTATATTCTCATTAAGGAATGCAATTTTAACATCCATTTGCCAAATCTCATAGTCATAGTAAGCCACAATAGCAAGCATGATCCTAATGGACTTAATCATGGCAACCGGAGAAAAAGTTTCATCATAGTCAACACCTTGAACTTGTCAGAAACCCTTCGTAACCAATCTGCCTTTATAAGTTTGCACATTGCCATCCATGTCGGTCTTCTTCTTGAAGACCCACTTGCACCCTATGGGTTTTGCCCCTTCAGGTGGTTCCACCAAAGTCCATACTTTGTTGGAGTACATGGATTCCATCTCGGATCTCATGGTTTCTAGCCATTTCTCAAAATTTGGTCCTTCCATAGCCTCTAGATAGGTAGTTGGATCATCATCTATGATCAACTCACCGCCTTCCTGAGTCACAAGGTATCTAAACCTCTCAGGTTCAAGGCGTGTCCTACTAGATCTACGAGGTCCTTGTGTTACTTGAGGAGACTAAGATTCCACAACACCTTGTGAATCTCTATGTTCCTCTTGTACATCTACTGCTTCAATGTTTTCTTATTGGGCTTGAACTTCTTCAAGCTCTATTTTCCTCCCACTGCTTCCTTTGGAAATAAATTCCTTTTCTAGGAACACAGCATCCCTGGAAACAAATACTTTGTTGTCAGTTGGGTGGTGTAAGTAATATCCCTTGGTCTCCTTAGGATATCCAACAAAATAACATTTATCAGATCTAGGGGCTAGCTTATCAGAAACTTTTTCTTGACATATGCCTCACACCCCCAAATCCTCATAAAAGACATATTGGGATGCTTCCCAGTCCATATCTCATATGGTGTCTTTTGATCCGATTTAGATGGTACTCGGTTAAGTATAAACACAACGTTTTCAAGAGCATGACCCCAGAAGGAAATCAAAAGATCAGCAAAACTCATCATTGATCGCACCATATCCAGTAAAGTGTGATTCCTTCTTTTAGACACACCATTATGCTGTGGTGTTCTAGGCGGAGTCCATTGTGATACAATACCACGGGCTCGCAGAAGGTCCTCAAACTCATGGCTTAAGTATTCTCCACCTCGATCGGATCGAAGTGCTTGAATACTTTTACCAAGTTGGTTCTGTACTTCATTCATGAAATCCTTGAACCTTTCAAGGGTTTCTGACTTATGTTTCATAAGGTACACATAGCCATACCTACTGAAGTCATCAGTGAAGGTAATGAAGTATTGATACCCATTTCTGGCATTAGTTCTAAAAGGTCCACATACATCAGTATGTATGAGTCTGAATAGATCACTAGCTCTCTCACTTTTACTTGAAAAGGGAGTCTCGATCATCTTGCCCAACAAACAAGATTCACATGTCTCTATTGATTCATAATCAAAAGAGTCTAGATAACCATCTTTATGGAGTCTAGAAATGCACTTCTCATTTATGTTCCCTAGACGACAATGCCAAAGATACGTTTTATTTGAGTTGTTGAGTTTTTTCCTTTTGGTGTTTACGTTGTATACACTTGTTTCTAGATCTATCAAGTATAGACCATAAGACATTGGGGCACTTCCATAAAAGATCCCATCTTTTGAAATGGAACACTTTCCATTCTTAATAAGAAATTCAAAACCATCCTTGTCCAAACAAGAGACAGAAATGATATTCCTATTTATGGAAGGTACATAATAGCAGTTCTTCAACTCTAATATTATCCCACTAGGTAGAGTTAACTCATAGGTTCCTACGACACTGGCAGCAACTCTTGCCCCATTGGCAACACATAGTTCAACCTTGCCTTTCCCCAAAGGCCTTCTTCTCTTAAGATCCTTCACATTTGAACAAATGTGAGATCCACATCCGGTATCAAGTACCCATAACAAAGAAGTAGTAAAGTTAATCTCTATCACGTATACACCAGAAGTAGAAATCTCTATCTCTCGCTTCTTCTTCCATCGTTCCTTCCATCCTTTCCATGCAAAAGACTCTGACATTGGTTTGGCGAGAGAACCCTTCTCTCCCTCACCTTTGTCGTTGGATTTTGTTCCATTGATCTTCATCAATGAACTATCCTTCTTCTTGAACAGCGCATTAAGTGTACATGGAGTGGATCCAAAGGCTACCGGTATTTCTAGATTGTGTAGAACACTTCTCACAATCCCCAACCAGTTATGGAATTTATTCTCAATTCTTTGCCCATTTTAAAAGATGATTCTTTTTCCATTCTACAAGAGAAAATTGCATTTGTCAAAACTCCTTTTCATTTGAATAAAATTTGACGATAGTTAATTAGGCCTTTAATTAATTACCGCTCCCACTATTTTGATTCAAACTGACAACCCTCACCATCAATTTGGAAGATTGCAGCGCACAATCTTCTAGTGGGCAAGATTTGTATTTCATCAAGTCATGAGTAAGCTTTGGTTGATCGCCCACAACTTGACTATTTAGGTAGGCCATCATGCTAATTGCATCATATGCAACTCTTGATGAATGAACATGCGCAACACCTTGCCATGAACATTTCGTGCCTCTGGGCTTAGACGCTCTAAGAATCACCAGTTAAGTCTATCCCAAAAGCCGACACGGTAAACATGCACCCTGCTTTGGTAGAACCTACATGTTTACCCTTCACACTTCTGCGAGATAGATGGCACACCACGCTTTGGCATAACCTACGCTTGGTTGATTAGGTTTTTCATGTGTGTCTCTAATGGAAGGCGTGAAAGACTTAATATTTAGATGAGGGATTTGGTTTTTATAGGTACATATACATATCCAATCACCACAATATAGTAAGTATCATATACATGTTATATCCCACAGAAAACATGTAAAACGATAAAAGCAATGATTATGGCCATCCTAATGTGATTCCTTGAGCCAAGAGGAATCATGGTAATATAGGTCCACATCACATGCAACATGTACAAGATGAACTCTATGATTTGCCTTTTTGGGTTTGATCAACTCATATCTATGATTGATCGGCTCACCATCAGACCGGTTAGTTGGGTGCCACCAGCCGATCGAATGGCGCCTCCAGCCAATCGGTTCACTGATCGTCGTGCATCTCCTCAGGTCGCCACCCACTCGTATCGCTCCTCGAACCGGTCATCTAGAACGCCAGCCGATCGGTTCACGCCTTGAACCAATCATTTTTGTCGTCGTTAGGTTGTCTACCGTTCTTTGACATAACATGAAATAAAATATCTATCCTATTTTACATTTTTTTAAAAAGGAAACCTCGAGTTACATTCGGGGAGAGCAAAGGTAGGAAAGAAATCTCGATTTATCTTGAGTTACATCAAGAAAAGGAGGTAGGAAATCGGTGCGCAGACCGAGATGGAAGCAACCACATTGAACCATACATAGACATAGGGTTTATTGGCCATAACCATGCTATACGACCACTATAAAACTCGTTTAAGGGTGAAGCGTATCGTGTGCATTCATATTACATATCATATATGTATATTGGAATTTGTGGATTTAGGATTGAACATGCATAAAGCCAATTTTATTCGCATCGTATGCAATAAATAAAGGCGACAAACCAAAATCGATCACATCGATAATCCTAAAGTATAGAGCAGTTGACGTGGCTCTGATACCACTATTGGGTTTTATAGGAGACAGAGAATAATAGAAACAAAAAAAAAATTCTTCTCACAAACCCAGTCTAAAGGAATCGCGTCAATGTCTATACAATAGGAAGGATGGTTTGTAGAGACATACCTTGTCCCGAGGCTTGCTCGGTGACGTTACCTCACAGTTTGTGCAGTCTTCACCTCTGGTCTTGGATGGTGTCTATGCAGCACATGGTCACACCGGGACTGTCGGGATTGACAGTTGTCCTCCGAGTGGCAGAAGTCTCCCGCCTCTGCAGTCGTCCACACAGACTGCCTGGAACTCTGATCACCTTGTCGCACAAGGCACTGGAAGGAGTCGTACCCTCCTGTCCGCGTACTAGTCACCGACACACTCTCCTGCCACCAGTCACTTTTCTGTAGTTGTCTTTCCCTTGTTGTGCCTCCCTTATCGGGTAGCACTTGCTCGGACTCTCCTGGTTACCAAAACAGAGAGAACGACAACTTTGTAGAGCAACTGTTGTTCTGAGTTGTACTTCGAGAAGCCCCCAATACCCCTATATATATAGGAGGGTCGTGGGATAGGGTTCTCTACCCCGGGCAATGTGGGATTAAATCAGGAGTAGAAGGATTGAAGATTTTCCACAAAACAACAAACTGCGCCAGCTGAACCGATCGGTTGGGTACCTGAGCTGATCAGTTCACACCTGAACCGATCGGTTGGGGCACCTGAGCCAATCAGTTCACTTTTGAAACGATCAGTTCATTTCCCTAGTCAGTTCCCGATTGACTTTTCCTCTTTTTTTTGAATTGATCCAAATACCAATCCTTGTTCCAATCAAATTGGAAAAGTGAAACAAAAAGAAATTTCTCACCAACCTGACTTTCCCAACTTTCTCGTTTGGACCTATTGAGCCGATCGGTTCAACCCTTGAACCAGTCGTCTCAACCTGTCCTGAGCTGATCGGTTCATCACATGAGTCGATCGGTTCACCAAGCTGAGTCGATCGATTCATCACATGAGCCAATCGGTTGGGAGTGCAGACTATGCAAAATCAGTCAATTGTAGTTTCAATCAGTCTGATACTCTAATCAATCGGTCCAACACCTTGAACACTATGATATTGAAATATCAATTGATTGAGTGTTTAATTGAACTACTAAACTCCTTTAGTAATCAATCTAAACATCGTTTGTGGATAAACTCCTCTTCCAGGTTAAATCCTATGTGTGTGACCTTACAGGCCCATTTCACGTTGGTAGTGAAAGTCCATAACAGTTATGACTTCACAAGCAAAGAGCAGTGCCTAGTCGCACATCAGGGCTACCCAAGTGAAATAGAAAGTTGGAGAACAACTTTCAATCCTACAATCCGTGAATGGTGTTACCACGAATGTATAATTCCTTTGTCACTAATGTCCTGAATGAACTCAAGGCATGGTACAGTCATCCTTTCAACGTTCATCCATTTCCTTGATCTCAGAGCAGACTGGGTGAGATGTGTGTGACATCAATATCACATATTGATTCACACATGCATGCGCATGCCTTTCTCAATCCTACTCATCAAGTGGCCATGGACATCAAACTCCCTTAGGAGGGACAAATCCCGTATCTATCACTCACCCCTCAAAAGCCCCATGTGTCAAAGTCACCCAATCATCACCTTTATAACAACCCATGTTTTAGGACTGCATTTGATGATGTCAAAGTGTACCCAACGACATGTGTTGAGTGTAGTGATTTCAGGTCGAAGAATCACACTCACCACCATCACTGTGAGAGCTGACTGTGACTACCAAGTCATGGTTCCATGTGTCACTCTCATGGTGGGTCTGTCCGGTACACTTGTTCTCTAACAAGTACCTATGTGCTTGGTTTGATATCACTATATCATGACTCATGAGATTTTGTCATCAACCAAAACACAATCTAGTCTTTAGTGTTATTGATGTCTATGGTTATTTCCATAATAACAACTGACTAGGGACTAATCAATAATGTATACTCTTATCATCCGTATGATCTCATCGTTTAGGTCCTCAACCTAAAAGCATACGTCATTGAGTAAAACAATTCTCTAGACATCTATCATGTTACACTATCATCTCAAAAATAGTTAAAACATATAGATTGGAAATTGCCTTTATTATTATTCAAATCATTTACAAAGTATCCCATTACAATCATCACATGACTTGCTCTATGGGCATACATACCAAAAATATCAAATCGAGCACGTAGATACATTTTAGGGGACAATGTGTCAGGCAGACCCACCTTAAGAGTGACACATGGAAACCATCATATTTTAAGTCATAGTCAACTCTCATAGTGAAGGTGGTGATTGTGATTCTTAGACCTGAAATCATTGCACTTGTCACATGTCATTGGGTACACTTTGACATCATCAAACGCAATACTAAAATATGGGTTGTTATAACGGTGATGATTGGGTTAATTTAACGCATGGGGATAGGTTGTGACTGATAGATATGGGATTTGTCCCTCCTACTAGAGTATGATATCCTAGCCACTTGATAAGTGAGACTAAGAAATGCATGCACATGCACATGTAAATCAATATATGATATTGAGGTCACATTATCTGATACAGTCTACTCTTGGTTCAAGGAACATGGATTGAACATTGACAGGGCGACCATCCTTGCCTCAAGTTCATCATGGATATCACTGACAAAGGAATTATACAATTACTACAACACCTTACACAGATTATAGGTTGAATTGTTCTCCAACTTTCCATTCACTTGGGTAGAATTGATGTGCGACTAGGCACCACTCTCTACTGTGATGTCATAAGCTAGTTATGGACATTCATTTCCAACATGACATGGGACCTATAGGGTCACACACATAGGAACTCATCTAGAAGAGGAGTTTGATCTTGAATGACATTTGGATTGATTACTAAAGTGTCTAAATATTCAAGTCACACAACAGATTGACTAATTGGCTGACTAATCTGCCAAACTACCATCTCACTGAGTGAGATAGCCTCTTTGGGAAGCCAAACGGGCATCTCAAGTGTTGAGATGGATGTTTGGGTAGTCAAACTAATTAGAATTTGAATTGTCTATGTTCTGCCCTTGAACTGTTCAGTTCAATGTGATTGAACCAACTGGCTTATCTTGACTCACCAGACGGATGTTTGGGTGAGCAAGACGGGCATCTCGCTTGGGCGAGACAGCTCAGTTGGGCTGAACAAAGGTTTATGATGTTTTCCAAATAGTTTTGATTGTACTTTGGCTGGATTACAAGTAAATTAATATGTGATATTAATTGGAATTGAAATGGCCAAATTTGTATACAGTTGGGAAATTGCCAAACAACCATTTAGCAGTGTGACACGATTGTATTGCACACTAAATGTTCATCTGGATGTTCCATGTGACCATTTGGAATCCCACAAGTTGTGAAAGATTAAGTTCTTCCAGCCCCTTCCACTCCCACACAATCCCGTACAAACTGGGAACCCTGACCCTAACCTCGTCTATAAAAGGAGGGGTACTGGGGGCTTCCCAAAACACAACAAAGAAAACTGAGAATTGATTCCTCTGACAATTGTTGTCTTCTCTGGTTGTGGTAACCAAGAGAGCCCAAGCAAGTCCTACTCAACAAGGATGGATAGCCAACACAGGATAGAACAACTGAGAAGTTTTTGTTGTGGGAGAGTAGGTTGGTGATTAGTAAACCAATAGGAGGGACAACTCCTTCATGTCCGTTCTTGATGAATGACAAAAGTTCTAGTTGTTCCCTGTGGACTACTCTAGAGGCAGGAGTCCTTTGGCTTCTTCTCAAAGAGAAAATTCAACCTACACTCTATGGCAAGACAACATGTGTCGCTGCACAGGTTGCACAGACAACTATTTGTGGTGAATATCAGGAGCTGCAAAACCACCGTCCAAGAGCAACTAGTCAGCAGTTGCAAAGAAGAAAGTTTTTTCATTGGACTTGCTCCAGGACCAGGTATAACTCACTAAAACCATCCTTCCTATTTCATAGTAGTTGACATGATCTTACATATAATTTTTTTCTTTATGTTGATATACTCTATCTGCCTATATATTCCTACACTAACTATTAGCTAGATGCAGAAAGGGTTGTAATGTTCCTATCATATTATGATGCTATGTTTTGACCTGATGACTAACATAACACTTTGTTATAGATTCTCACATGTCCTACCTTATTCTTGATTAGCGATGTAGATCATTGAGGTAATTGTACATCTCTATACTACCATGATGCATTGCATACATTGAAGTGTGTGCCTCCTCAAGCACCATCTTCCTTAAATGATCAACATCTAGAACTGCTATCATCTTATGATAACACATTGTTCCATTCTATGACTCATGAAACCCATCATGCTTTCCTTTTTCGATCTCTAATCATTTGGTTTATATCTCGATATTATCCTAATGTGCATCTCTGATCTATTGTATCAACCTCAATGACTTGTATAGAAGCCAACAACCCACCAAGCATGGAAACTTCCATCTCTACATTCATATGACATATAAACACTAACATGCCCCACTTTTCACAATTAATACTATTATTGTGCTTAATTTGATGAAAATGATGACGTTGTCCTCCTTCTTGATGCATATGTGACCACATTTTACCTGAGTGATACTCTATGATATATTTGTAATATTTTATCAACTCGAGCCATCTTATTCGCCTCATATATTTAATTCCTACTTTGAGAAGATATACTAAAGGTTCTTGTTTTATGTGAAGATCTAACACTTTTCCTTGTAATGATAATTCCTTCATATCTTAAATTCCAAGACCACTGCTACTTGCTCCGGATCACACATTAGGTAATTCTAATCATGCTTCTTGAGCTAATGAGAAGCCAAAGAAATGACATGCTTGTCTTTCCTCAACACACATTCAAGACATTCTTTTGATACATCACAAAATATAATGTAACCCTTCCTAGGGTATGGCAACAAAAACACTGGACATGACATTTCCTTCTCCTTTATAAATGGGAAACTATGTTGGCATTCGTTTGTCCACACTTAGTGTATGTCTTTCTTGGTTAATCTAGGTTAATGGTAAGGCTATGGTGCTGAAATATTTGATAAATTACTTATAATACCCAACTAAACAAAGTAAGCGTCATACCTCAATCATTTTCTTTCTCCCACGTCATCACTAATTAAATCGTCTTGGGATCTACACAAATCCCTTTGGTGGATATGACATGAATGAGAAAAGAAACTTTTGTCAGCTAAAACTTGCACATCTAAAATCTATGTATAATCGATGATGTCTTAGCAGTTATAATGTCAAACAAAGATGATGCTCATGTTGTTCCCAATCCTTTGAGTATCTAAAGATGTCATCTATGAAGACTAAAACAAACTAATCTAGGTATTTTCTGAATACCCTATTCATCAGCTCCATAAAAGCTACAAGTGCATTGGTCAGACTAAATGGCATGGCCACAAACTCATAATAATGTTAACTTGTTTAGAAGGGTGTCCCTGGTATGTCCTAATTCGAATCCTCAAATAATGATATTTGATCTCAAGTCGTATTTGGAAACACTATAACATTCTTCAACTGATTAAAAAGATCATTGATCCTTGGAAAGTGATACTTATTTTTCACTGTAAGCTTATTCAATTGTCAATAATCAATGCGTAACCTCATAGAACCATCCTTCATGACAAACAAAATGAGAGAACCTCATAGGGATGTGCTCAACTGAATGAAACCCTTCACTAGTAACTCATGAAGGTGTCTCTTCAAATCCTTCATCTATACAAGTGCCATCCTATGTGGTGCTTGTGATATGGTTTGTGTTCTGAGGAGTAGATTGATCTCAAAGTCAATCTCATCAGGGAATATAACACCAAAAAACTCATCAGGAAAGACATCTTTAAACTCATGTAATAATGGTACATCACATTTACTAGGACTCACCACCTTATTATCTACCATGTGTGTCGAGAAAGCATCAAAAACTTCTCTTATAAACTTCTTAGCTATATATTTACACACCATATATGTAGGAGACTCTTGTAGTCTCACTGAAAAGTTCAAGAGATATTTCCTTCTCTAAACTCCTTAACCTTGGATGTACAATCCAACATCACCTTATACTTTTCTATGGTATATATCCCAAGGATCACATTGTACTGTGCATATCAAGTGGAAAGAGGTTCACTTGAATGCCTCATCCATAGAAAATAAGAACACAATATGGACACACCTCCCATAAAACTAAGACACCAGCGAAAGTGTTTCAAGCAAACAATGTTCGTACTGACTACTAATAATCAAGTTGCATCATATAGTCACCTCTAAGGTGATAAACGAGTGCATTACACTTGGGTCAACCTAAATAGATATATATGTAGATTCATACAAGTCACAATGAAAAAGTTCGATATGACCTGATATGACCAGTAGGATGACAAATCCTTCAAGCTAACTCATGGTGTAGAATCTGGCCATTGCCTATGCTTTTCCACATCCTTGTCTTCTCCCTATAGATCTTGACGATCCTACATGTGAGGATTGGCCACATCCTATCCTACCACTATGGTTGTACTAATGTGAGCATGCTCAATCTCTCCTCTTTTTGGGACACCTCCTAGTTCAACTACAGATAGAACATCCTCATATGTTTGGGTTGGTTATAGTGGAAGTGTCGCGCTCCCACTAGAGGCTTGCAACAAGCGCAATCCATGAGGTCGGGAGGTACGGGATGAGATGGGATCTTTGCTTTCGAAATTTTTATGGTCCCACACTAACTACCTACGTCTACTAAGACACTACGCCCGCAAACGCACGGGGTCGTGTCGTAGTATAGGTGAGGCGGCAAGTACGGGGTCGAACCACGGAGATAGAGGGGGCGCTAGAGCTAGAAGGCGTAAGCTACGTTCCTGTTGCGGAGAGTAAGGTTTTTAGGGTTTAAAGGTTGGTTGGTTGTTGATTAAGCTAAGTGAGAAAGTATGAAAAGCAATACGAAACTAAGTTATCAAAAGGCTAGATTAGCAATCTAAGTTAACAAGCTATCTAAACAAGAGAAAAAACGAACTACACTAGACTAAGCAAGCAACTAGAAATTGAGAGCCTAAGTTAACCACTAATCAAGATCAAAGACCTAAATTAACACTAGCTAACAAAATTAGGCAATCAACTAAGTTAACTAAAGCAATTGAACTACACTAGCATTAACAAGCAAATAGGGCAATTAAGGTTTTAAGCAATTAGATGAAGGAGGTGGGCCGTTTGGGAATATGACCTTGACATTAATTGGGGGATGTCACCATAATAAGCAATTAGCATATTTCATTCTAGACTACCAAACCAAACAACAAGGTGGGTGCTATGAGGATGTACCCTATGCTACTAGTTGGAGAACTAGGGCTAGGTGTAATTCTCATAGGACTTACCAAGTCTAGGTCTCTAGGATAAGTGGTATTAGTCAATTGAGGAACAAGGGTAAGGATGGGAGTAGAGATGAGGATATTTGACCTCATGCCACTAGCCACCTCAGCCTTTAGGAAATCCTAGGCAATTGCACTAATCAAACTTATACTAGTCACTTAGAACTCACATTTGCATGTAGGAAGAAGGTGATTATGTAGGAAGATAGGGGGCTAGCTAGGGATCTGAATTAAGGACCTAGGAGCCAATCCTATGATAGCTACATAGCAACTAAAACATCCTAGAGGCAAATGTCTTCAAACACCACAGGGCAAGAAATTAATGTAATTAAACAACAATCACATGCACAAGTAATGGGAAATGAGATATAAGAAAAGGCAATCATCATAGAAGTGAAATATGTTCATTACAAATTATATTCCCCCAACATGGTATCAAAGTCACATTTTTTCCCCAAACAGCCCACCCAAGGGGGGCTTAGCTATACATGATCAAAACATAAACAAAGGACAAGGGAGAGTAGGAGACGCCATGGATGCTTGATGAAGCTTGATCTCTTCACCTCCTTGCTGCCAGCCACGATCCTCCTCCTCCAAGGGTACCCAAGAGCATGGAAATGGTGGAATGGATGGATAGAAACCTAGAGAAACTAGGTTTCTATGGTGGAAATGAGTGGAAAGTGGGTGGAAATGGGATTAAATGCAAGGAAAGTAGGTGGATGGGGGCAATGGAGGAAAGGGAGCAGCTGGGGTCGGCTGGGAGTGCTCTCCCCCTTGAGCCCTAGAAGCAACTAGTGCTTATATAGGAACTAGGGCTAAGTGGGGGCAAAATAGGAAAAATAGTGGAAAGTTGTATACGGTCGGTGATCACCACGGTCGTGGTGGGTGTGCCACGGCCGTGGTGAGGGTAGTGGGGGATGACCGTGGGGTGGTGAACATGGTCGTGGGGTGAAGGAAGTGGTGAGATGGTGGTGGCCACGACCGTGGCGGAGTGCCACGGTCGTCGTGGGTAGCATGCACCACGGCCGTATTGGGTAACACGGCCGTTTTGGAGGAGTTGGAGCTGACTGTGGGGAGGGGCCACAGGCGTCTTGATCAGCATCGGCCACGGTCATGGCGACTTGGCCACGGTCGTGGCTGGGAGGCAAATTCCCTATTGGTGACTGACTTCTTGCAATTTAATTCCCACGACCGTGGCAGGGTGCCACTGCTGTGTTCTCTTCTCCTGACCACGACCGTGCTGATGGCCACGGCCATGTTGTCTTCAGTAACCACGGTCGTGGCTGAGAGGCCACGGTCGTGGGCGATCTAGGGAATTCCCTGTTGCAACCTGTTGGACTTTGGCAATAAAGCCACGACCGTGGCATTGTGGCCACGGCCGTGGTGAGGCTTGACTTCTTAATTTTGCTTCTTACTTTGTCAATTTCAGATGTCTTTGCTCGGGGATGATTCTTGGCCACTGGAGGTAGGTTGAGGAAGACTTTGAGGCCTTCTTTGGGTCCCTCTCTCTCTCTCGTCCATCTAAGCATGGTCCAAGTACCTGAAAAACAGTGCAAAGAACATCCATAAGTGTATTTGCAATGATAATCATATTGGGGAGAATAACATGTAATTCTAATGCATTTGAATGTAATAAAGGTACAAAATGACACAAGATACAACCCTAGAATAGGGTTGGATCACCACCCCAAACTTGAAACATACATGTCCTCAAGTATGCTCCAACTCAATCTCTTTTCCATTTTTCCACAATCAAAAGGTATGACAAATGGAATATGATGGGTGACAAATGCTAAATGGGATCAATGGTGACTAGGTACATGCAAATCACTTCCCTCCTCTTCTACTTTCACAAACCAACCATGAAGGGAGCACAAAGCACATGAACTTCACATATAATGCATGGATTGCACAAGTTATCAATATCTCATCCATAAGGTTCCAGGTAGACCGTTTCATGATGATGTTAATCGTGGATGACTAGGAGTGTTGTTTCACCTTCATGCGTTCAACCTTATGTTTCAAGTTATGCCAAATGACCCACATGGCTGCGGAAAAGGGATAAAGTGAGCTAGTTTTAATGTTTCCTAGCTCCATGGGTGTGAAAGAAGAAGAAAGGGTTGCGGTAAGATTTGGAGTGCTTTTACACGCTCTTCTTTTCTTTATTTGAATGCTCTTAAACAGGAGCATTTTTTATTTTTTCTTCTCTTTTCTTTTTTTCTTTGCCCTTGGTGTAGATAGGGCATATGGTGGATAGAGTGAAGCGGGGAGATAGATATGTGGCCACCCCAAACTTTTGGAGGTGGCCACGGCTAATATGTGCACTTTGGCATCTTTTTATGAGGCGGAGAGGTATGAAGATGATGAAAGAGTGGTCGAGTCAAAGAGGGGTCACTTGGCATGATCTTCCACATAAGGTCTCCTGCATGAAAACTAGTCCGACACTTCACCATAGATATCACATCACATGAATGAACCAAATGAAATCCATATATCAATCAAGTAACTCCACAAACATTAAACGTTCCATGCTTGCTCGGATCATAATTCAATCAAACCAACACATTCCCAAGGGAGGTGACGAGCATGTAAGAAGTCACTCGTTGATACCACATAGCACTTCATCACAACATATCATCTTGTATTTGTCAAAGATAAGAAATTTCATTCAATATGGTAAAGATTGAGTCAAAACACGCTTTTTGGACAAGAAACATCAAATCCAGGTAAAATTGGCCAAAAAGGTGTCAAATTGCACTAAATCACATTCAAGCACAATTTTAGGTAAAAAGTAAGTAAATCCTAGATAAAACATGAAAAAATTAGCAAAAACCTACGTGAGATGCAATGCATGGCTGAAATTTTGGAAAATTACGCAAAAATGACGAGAATGAAAACTACATGACATGCATGGATATGATAGAAAAAACAATAAAATGAAAACTAAACTAAATGGCAAGATGTAGAACAAAAATCACTAGATAGAGAGAAGGGAGCTGCGTACTGCCCTACCCACCCCAAACTTTAGAATCATGTTGTCCTCAGCATGAAACTATAGCTTAGGGTAGATAGGGGAAGTGTCAGTGCTGCTGTGAGGACTGGTCCGACCCCTGGGGGTTTAAAAGTATATTTTTTTTTTCTGAACCGTGCTCGGCCACAGTCGTGGCAACGGGCCACGGTCATGGCCAGGGTTGGGTAGCATGGTCGTGGTGGGTGCCATGGTCATGTTGTTGATGAAGAACCCCCCAGTTTGACCTCGCCACGGTCGTGGCCTTGTCCTCAGGCCACAGTCGTGGTCGACTTGCCACGGTCGTGGCTGATCTTCAAAACAACCTGTAACTTCGGCCAAATTGCAGCATAAATTCCCACGGCCGTGGCGAAGGGCCACGGTCGTGTTTGGCCAAGAACACCACGGTCGTGGTCTGTCTCCACGGTCGTGTTGGGGTTGTTTCTTTAGTTTTCAAACTTTAAAACTTGAGCTTTCGATTTCATTGGTTCTTTGGCCACGAATCTTCTTGAATGACCTTGACTTAACTTCTAGATCTTCTCTCTCTAATGTCTATCACCTGCCATCATCAAAACTCAAACAAAAATTGTAAAGCACAAGTGTGAGTGTGTGTATTTGTGTAAAACAAAACTAAAGTATCAAAAGAAGGGTTCGAGAATCTCAAACCACGTGGGTTGCCTCCCACTAGCGCTAAATTTTACGCCTTCAGCCAGGCTTATTGATTGTTGGGCTTTTTCACTTCCTCGGAACTTTCAAGAGATCTTTGTAGTAGATCCCTTTCTCATCCTCGTCTAAGCATTCCTCTTCATCAAATTCTTCTTCTACCAGCATAACAACATCAAAATCTTGGTTGGCCTTGTCCGGGCCGACTTCAACGACAGGTTTCAACCTTTGCCCATTAACGACAAATTCCTTATCTCCTTCTTTGGCACAAATGATCACTGCCCCGGATGGGTACACCTTCTTGACAAGGTAAGGGCCTTCCCATCTATAACGAAGCTTTCCGGGAATAAACTTCATCCTTGACTTGTATAGCCATACCCATTTTCCGGGCTCAAACTCTTTCTCCTTTATGATCTTGTCATGTAGAAACTTGGTTCTTTCCTTGTAGCTCTTTGACATTTCATATGCTTCATGCCGCATTTCTTCTAGCTCATGCAATTGAAACTTTCTTCTCATTCCGGCACTCTCTTCATCAAAGTCCATCTTCTTCAAGGCCCAAAGTGCCTTGTGTTGCATCTCAACTGGCAGATGGCAACTCTTACCATAGACAAGCTTGAACGGTGTAGTGCCAATTGGGGCTTTGTATGCAGTCCTATATGCCCATAAAGCTTCATTGAGATGAAGTGACCAATCCTTGCAGTCCGGTCGCACCGTCTTCTCCAAAATGAGTTTTATCTCCCAATTTGCTAACTCAACTTGACCACTCATTTGAGGGTGGTAAAGAGTAGCTACACGATGGTTCACTCCATGTCTCTTTAGCAGCCCTTCAAAAGTGCAGTGGATGAAATGACTCCCGCCATCACTAATCATAGCCCTTGGGACACCAAAACGGCTAAAGATGTTGGATTTTACGAATCACACACCACCTTATGATCATTTGTCCTTGTTGCTATAGCCTCAATCCATTTTGATACATAGTCTACAGCGACCAAGATGTAGACATACCCAAAAGAAGGAGGGAAAGGACCCATAAAGTCAATCCCCCAAACATCAAACACTTCTACCACAAGAATAGGTGATACAGGCATCATGTCCCTCTTTGAGATGGTGCCCACTTTTTGGCACTTGAAGCAACCTTTGCAAAAGTCATGAGCATCTTTGAACAATGCCGGCCAGTAGAATCCACATTGAAGAACTATGGCGGCCGTGCGTTTCCCTCCAAAATGGCCTCCACACACTCCGGAATGGTACATAGATAAGACTTCTTGCTGCTCCATCTCCGGAATGCACCTCCTAATGAGTTGGTTCGGGCAATACTTAAAGAGGTGAGGGTCATCCCAAATGTAGTTCTTTACCATAGCAAACATTCTCTTGCTTTCCTCTCTTGTCCACATGCTCGGTATCCTCCCAATGGCTAGGAAATTCGCTATGTGCTTGTACTATGGCTTTTGGACAGATGAGACTAAGAGGAGCTGTTCATGTGGCATTGTCTCTTTGATTGGACTTGTCATATCAAAAGGTCCATCAAGGCGGGAGAGATGATCTGCAGCACCATTTTCTATTCCTTTCTTATCCACAATTTCTATGTCAAATTCTTGGAGCAACAAAATCCATCGGATCAACCTTGGCTTTGAATCTTTCTTGGACATGAGATATTTCAACGCAGCATGGTCCGTGTAGATTGTCACTTTGTTTTGCAAGAGATATGGCCAGAACTTGTCAAGAGCGAAGATCACCGCAAGAAACTCCTTCTCGGTAGTCGTATAGTTTCTTTGAGCATCGTCTAATGTTTTGCTTGCATAATAGATAGCATGAGGAATTCGGCCAATGCGTTGACCCAGCACAGCCCCCACCGCCATATCAGATGCATCCGTCATGATCTCAGATGGCAGAGAGAAATCTGGGGGTTGCATGATAGGAGCAGAGATAAGCCTCTCTTTTAAATGATTGAAGGCTTCAACACATTTGTCATCAAACTGAAATTCAACATCTTTCTCAAGTAATCGACAGAGTGGTCTTGAGAATTTGCTAAAGTCCTTGATAAAGCGCCGGTAGAAACCTGCATGTCCCAAGAAAGATCGAACATGTCTTACAGTCGAAGGAATGTCGAGTGTAGAGATAAGGCCCACCTTGTCCTTGTCAACTTCAATCCCATGTTTGGAAACTCAGTGTCCCAGAATATACCCTCATGTACCATGAAATGGCTCTTTTCCCAAGATAAAACTAAGCGAACTTTCACACATCTTTCCAGGACAATAGCTAGATGTAGCAAGCACTCATCAAAGGTTTTCCCGAAAACTGAAAAATCATCCATGAAAACTTCAAGTGACGAACCAAGCATGTCAGCAAAAATTGTGGTTACACATCTCTGGAAAGTAGAAGGGGCATTGCACAAACCAAATAGCATTCTCCGGTAGGCAAATGTACCACTTGGACAAGTGAATGTCGTCTTTTCCTGATCCGCTGGATGGACAACAATCTAAAAATATCCTGAGTATCCGTCAAGAAAATAGTAGAAGCTCTACCTAGCCAATCTCTCTAAAATCTGATCATGAAACGGAAGTGGGTAGTGGTCCTTCTTTGTCTTTTCATTCAGCTTCTGGTAATCCACACACATTCTCCACTTGGATTGCTCTCTCACCGGCATAAGCTCACCATCGGCATTTTCTGCAACCGTAATCCCACCCTTCTTGGGCACAACTTGGATGGGACTCACCCACGTACTGTCAGAAATGGGATAGATGATCCCTGCATCAAGTAACTTTACAATCTCTTGAGTTACAACGTCCTTCAACTTTGGATTTAGTCTTCTTTGCATTTGTCGGGTCGGTCTCACATCTTCTTCTAAGTATATCCGATGCACACAAATCGAGGGGTCAATCCCTCTCAAGTCAGCAATAGACCATCCAATGGCTTGGATGTTCTTCCTCAAGACTTCCATCAAGGCATCTTCTTGCTCAGGAGAGAGAATGGAGGAAATGATCACCGGGAGGGTGTCATTTAAGCCAAGGAAAGCGTACTTCAATCCTTCAGGAAGTTTTTTCAACTCAAGAACGGGGGGTGCTTCAAGGGAGTTCTTCAATGGTGTAGAAATAGAACGAAGGACTTGACTTGCAGCCACTAAGGCTAGCTCACACTCTTCATCATCTTCATCATCGTCGTCAGGTAACTCAACAATTGGTTCAAGACCTCTACCTTGGGTGGCAGTCTCAATCCACACAGGTAGGCACTCTTCAACAATCTCTTCTAGGCATTCCACCAAATAACAATGTTCCTCGGTGGCCCCTATCACTTCGGCTATAGTAGAAGACTTGAAGATGTTCAACCTGATCTTCATGTGCATGAATGTAACATACATGGTCCCAGTCCTCACATGGATCACGGCATCAGCTGTGGCTAAGAAAGGTCTCCCCAAGATGATTGGAACCTTTCTAGCTTCTTTTTCCATATCGAGAATGATAAAATCGGCTGGGAAGAAGGCAGAAGTATCCTCATCGAGACGCACCAACACATCATCCACACACCCTCTAGGCGTCTTCACAGATCGGTCGACCAACTGTAGAGTGCAATGGGCTGGCCTCAACTCTCTCATTAGGAGCTCAGCAAACAGATCATACGACATCAAGTTTACGCTAGACCCTAAGTCAAGAAGAGCCTGGTCTATGCGATGTGCCCCGATGTAGCATGAGACGATGGGGGCACCGGGGTCTTTTCTTTGCTGGGGAATGGTGTGTTGGAGAATGGAGCTCACTTGCTCAGTGAGCTTGATCTTCTTAGGCGTCCTCCCTGTTGTCTTTCTTTTGAAGGTGCACAATTCTTTAAGTAACTTTGCATAGGACGGAATTTTCTTGACTGCATCTAGAAGAGGTACGTTGATTTTCACTTGCTCGAAGATCTCCAAGATATCTTCCGCATGCTTCTTTTTTTTCTTTGCAACAGAAGGCTCCTCGAGTGCATCAGGATAAGGAGGGAGTTGGGACCCCAATCGGTCTAAATCAACAGTATCATCCACTGGTATCACTGAAATCACAGTATCACGGCTCGGTATCACAGTATCACGGCTCGGTATCACAGTATCACTGCTCGGCGTCACGGTATCAACACTGCCTCTTATCACAGTATCATCATTCTGCATCTCAGTATCAACCTGCTCTGCCTCAGTGTCATCTCTGCCAACAACTGTACCATGGGGCCTCTCCAAAGTCCTACCGCTCCTCAGTGTAGTCACAGCCTTCACATGCTCATGGGTGGTAGAAGAGGGAGCTTGTAGAGGTGGTTGTGGCTGTTGGGGTGGTGGAGGCCTTTGGTGAGGGGAGTTGGGATTTTGAAGGATGAATTGGGGTTGCGATTGTTATTGTGGTGGGGGTGATATTGTGGAGGTGGTTGTTGGTAAGTGTGAGGTGGAGGTGGAGCATATTGATAATTGAGCGGCGCTTGAGGAGGAGGAGGAGCATAGGGGTTCGGTGGGGCTTGGCAAGATGGTGGAACATACACACTCGAAATGTTCCCTAGAAAAGTCCCATCAATGTTTGGATTTGGCATTGGTTGAAAGGGGAGTCTTCCTTCTTCTCTTCTAGCCAAAGAAAGAGAAATCTGATCCAACCTCTGCTCAAGTCGGCTTATAGACTGCCCATGTGCATTGACATCATTTTTTACTTCATCTAGGCTTCTTAGCCTTCCAAGAACCTCGTCCTCAAACTTGGAGCTGTAGCGTGGCTTTTGCTGCCCCTGTCCTTGTCCATCCTCATTATGTTGTTTCTAAGAGAAGTTTGGGTGGTTCCTCCACTCGGGAGTGTAGGAGTGGGACATTGGGCCCTAGTTTTTGCGGCCACCAAAAGAATGTAAAGCGTTAACTTCCTCGTCTACAACATCCACAGCCATTGCGGGTTGGCTAGAAGAGCCACCCACTTGATTCTTCATCATCTGCATCATGTCTGCCATCATTTTCATCATATCGAGGTTGGTGGCATTGCATGTGGGAGCCACGGAGGATGGTGGGGGCGTGTAGTTCCGGACACAATTCCCCCCTTTTGTGGAAGCTCGGTGGCAAGAATTCTCGGAGAGATGCTCAAACAACGGCCATGAGTCCTCAGGCGGCTTTGCCATGAATGTGCCCCTGTAAGAAGAATCTACATTGTTTTGGCTCTGCTCCTCAAGCCCAGTGTAGAAGGCTTGAACTAGCTGCCAAAGCGAAACCTCATGATGAGGGCAGTCACAAAGCAACTTCTGGAACCTCTCCCACATCTCATGGAAAGGTTTGTTCTCTTTTTGGGCGAAAGACGTGATGCACCTTCTCATGTAGGATAACTTGGCTATCGGAAAGAACTTCTTCAGAAACTCATTCTTTACTTCATTCCATGTTACGAGCTCTGGCCTCGAAACGTACCACTCCTTGGCCTTCTCTTTGAGAGAGAAGGGAAAGAGCGTCCTCCTGATCGAGTCATCTGTGGCGGCAGGCATGCGGAAGGTGAAGCACGTTTCTAAGAACGCGTCTATATGGTGGTAAGGATTTTCATTCTCCATTCTGTAGTATGTGGGAAGAAGCCCCAAGAGAGCCGGCGGGATGGAAAACTGCTGACCGGGCATTTGGTCAACTAGTGTGGTGGTGATGGGGGAGTTGTAGTTCCCTGGCGTGAAATACTCATGAAGCGGGCGGTGTGGTGGTGGAGGTGGAACCTCTGGTGGCGGGTCGTTCTCAGCCATCTCGGCCTCTCGGTGTAGGTTGCGGTGAGCTTGACGTCTTCTTCTCCCAATCTCGGGATCGTAAACCACCAAGTCAGTGCAAGTCGAACGCGTGCTACGCATGCACAGCTGTCACCTGCGCAAATCACAAACAAACAACAAGGTGCCAAGTTAGCGAACCAATATGCAAGAGTAACACAAAGAATAAATAATAGCAATGGTGAGGGCAAAAGGAAAGGCTAAGCTACACTATCTAACTAGGCCGAGCACCTGTAATCCCCGGCAACGGTGCCAGAAAGCTTGTCGCTCCCGCTAGAGGCTTGCAACAAGCGCAATCCACGAGGTCGGGAGGCACGGGATGAGACAGGATCTTTTCTTTTGAAATTTTTATGGTCCCACACTAACTACCTACGTCTACTAAGACACTACGCCTGCAAGTGCATAGGGTCGTGTCATAGTATAGGTGAGGCGGAAAGTACGGGGTCGAACCACGGAGATAGAGGGGGCGCTAGAGCTAGAAGGCGTAAGCTACGTTCCTATTACGGAGAGTAAGCTTTTTAGGGTTTAAAGGTTGGTTGGTTGTTGATTAAGCTAAGTGAGCAAGTATGAAAAGCAATACAAAACTAAGTTATCAAAAGGCTAGATTAGCAATCTAATTTAACAAGCTATCTAAACAAGAGCAAGAACGAACTACACTAGACTAAGCAAGCAACTAGCAATTGAGAGCCTAAGTTAACCACTAATCAAGATCAAAGACCTAAATTAACACTATCTAACAAAACTAGCCAATCAACTAAGTTAACTAAAGAAATTGAACTACACTAGCATTAACAAGCAAACAGGGAAATTAAGGTTTTAAGCAATTAGATGAAGGAGGTGGGCCATTTGGGAATGTGACCTTGACATTAATTGGGGGATGTCACCATAATAAGCAATTAGCATATTTCATTCTAGACTACCAAACCAAACAACAAGGTGGGTGCTATGAGGATGTACCCTACGCTACTAGTTGGAGAACTAGGGCTAGGTGTAATTCTCATAGGACTTACCAATTCTAGGTCTCTAGGATAAGTGGTATTAGTCAATTGAGGACCAAGGGTAAGGATGGGAGTAGAGATGAGGATATTTGACCTCATGCCACTAGCCACCTCAGCCTTTAGGAAATCCTAGGCAATTGCACTAATCACACTTATACTAGTCACTTAGAACTCACATTTGCATGTAGGAAGAAGGTGATTATGTAGGAAGATAGGGGGCTAGCTAGGGATCTGAATTAAGGACCTAGGAGCCAATCCTATGATAGCTACATAGAAACCAAAACATCTTAGAGGCAAATGTCTTCAAACATCACAGGGCAAGCAACTAATGTAATTAAACAACAATCACATGCACAAGTAATGGGAAATGAGATACAAGTAAAGGCAATCATCATAGAAGTGAAATATGTTCATTACAAATTATATTCCCCCAACATGGTATCAAAGTCACATTTTTGCCCCAAACAGCCCACCCAAGGGGGGCTTAGCTATACATGATCAAAACAGAAACAAAGGAGAAGGGAAAGAGAGTAGGAAACGCCATGGATGCTTGATGAAGCTTGATATCTTCACCTCCTTTCTGCCAGCCACGATCCTCCTCCTCCAAGGGTACCCAAGAGCATGGAAATGGTGGAATGGATGGATAGAAACCTAGAGAAACTAGGTTTCTATGGTGGACATGAGTGGAAAGTGGGTGGAAATGGGATTAAATGCAAGGAAAGTAGGTGGATGGGGGCAATGGAGGCAAGGGAGCAGCTGGGGGTGGCTGGGAGTGCTCTCCCCCTTGAGCCCTAGAAGCAACTAGTGCTTATATAGGAACTAGGGCTAAGTGGGGGCAAAATAGGAAAAACAGTGGAAAGTTGTATAGGGTCAGTGATCACCACAGTCGTGGTGGGTGTGCCACGGCCGTGGTGAGGGTAGTGGGGGACGACCTTGGGGTGGTGAACACGGTCATGGGGTGAAGGAAGTGGTGAGATGGTGGTGGCTACGGCCGTGGCGGAGTGCCACGGTCGTGGTGGGTAGCATGCACCACGGCCGTGTTGGGTAACACGGCCGTTTTGGAGGAGTTGGAGCTGACCGTGGGGAGGGGCCACGGGCGTCTTGATCAGCATCGGCCACGGTCATGGCGACTTGGCCACGGTCGTGGCTGGGAGGAAAATTCGCTGTTGGCGACTGACTTCTTGCAATTTAATTCCCACGACTGTGGCAGGGTGCCACGGCCGTGTTCTCTTCTCCTGACCACGACCATGCTGATTGCCACGGCCGTGTTGTCTTCAGTAACCACGGTCGTGGCTGAGAGGCCACGGTCATGGGAGATCTAGGGAATTCCCTGTTGCAACCTGTTGGACTTTGGCAATAAAGCCACGACCGTGGCATTGTGGCCACGACCGTGGTGAGGCTTGACTTCTTGATTTTGCTTATTACTTTGTCAATTTCAGATGTCTTTGCTCGGGGATGATTCTTGGCCACTGGAGGTAGGTTGAGGAAGACTTTGGGGCCTTCTTTGGGTCCCTCTCTCTCTCTCGTCCATCTAAGCATGGTCCAAGTACCTGAAAAACAGTGCAAAGAACATCCATAAGTGTATTTGCAATGATAATCATATTGGGGAGAATAACATGTAATTCTAATGCATTTGAATGTAATAAAGGTACAAAATGACACAAGATACAGCCCTAGAATAGGGTTGGATCACCACCCCAAACTTGAAACATACTTGTCCTCAAGTATGCTCCAACTCAATCTCTTTTCCATTTTACCACAATCAAAAGGTATGACAAATGCAATATGATGGGTGACAAATGCTAAATGGGATCAATGGTGACTAGGTACATGCAAATCACTTCCCTCCTCTTCTACTTTCACAAACCAACCATGAAGGGAGCACAGAGCACATGAACTTCGCATATAATGCATGGATTGCATAAGTTATCAATATCTCATCCATAAGGTTTCGGGTAGACCATTTCATGATGATGTTAATCGCCGATGACTAGGAGTGTTGTTTCACCTTCATGCGTTCAACCTTATGTTTCAAGTTATGACAAATGACCCACATGGCTACGGAAAAGGGATAAAGTGAGCTAGGTTTAATGTTTCCTAGCTCCATGGGTGTGAAAGAAGAAGAAAGGGTTGCGGTAAGATTTGGAGTGCTTTTACACACTCTTCTTTTCTTTATTTGAATGCTCTTAAACAGGAGCATCCTTTTATTTTATTTTTTCTTCTCTTTTCTTTTTTTCTTTGCCCTTGGTGTAGATAGGGCATATGGTGGATAGAGTAAAGCGGGGAGATAGAGATGTGGCCACCCCAAACTTTTGGAGGTGGCCACGGCTAATATGTGCACTTTGGCATCTTTTTATGAGGCAAAGAGGTATGAAGATGATGAAAGAGTGGTCGGGTCAAAGAGAGGTCACTTGGCATGATCTTCCACATAAGGTCTCCTACATGAAAACTAGTCTGACACTTCACCATAGATATCACATCACGTGAATGAACCAAATGAAATCCATATATCAATCAAGTAACTCCACAAACATTAAACGTTCCATGCTTGCTCGGATCATAATTCAATCAAACCAACACATTCCCAAGGGAGGTGACGAGCATGTAAGAAGTCACTCGTTGATACCACATAGCACTTCATCACAGCATATCATATTGTATTTGTCAAAGATAAGAAATTTCATTCAATATGGTAAAGATTGAATCAAAACACGCTTTTTGGACAAGAAACATCAAATCTGGGCAAAATTGGCCAAAAAGGTGTCAAATTGCACTAAATCACATTCAAGCACAATTTTAGGTAAAAAGTAAGTAAATCCTAGCTAAAACATGCAAAAATTAGCAAAAACCTACGTGAGATGCAATGCATGGCTGAAATTTTGAAAAATTACGCAAAAATGACGAGAATGAAAACTACATGACATGCATGGATATGACAGAAAAAACAATAAAATGAAAACTAAACTAAATGGCAAGATGTAGAACAAAAGTCACTAAATAGAGAGAAGGGAGGTGCGTACCGCCCTACCCACCCCAAACTTTAGAATCATGTTGTCCTCAGCATGAAACTATAGCTTAGCGTAGATAGGGGAAGTGTCAGTGCTGATGCGAGGACTGGTCCGACCCCTGGGGGTTTAAAAGTATTTTTTTTTCTGAACTGTGTTCGGCCACGGTCGTGGCAACGGGACATGGTCGTGGCCAGGGTTGGGTAGAATGGCCGTGGCGGGTGCCACGGTCATGTTTTCGATGAAGAACCCCCCGGTTAGACCTCGCCACGGTCGTGGTCGACTTACCACGGTCGTGGCTGATCTTCAAAACAACCTGTAACTTCGGCCAAATTGCAGCATAAATTCCTACGGCCGTGGCGAAGGGCCATGGTCGTGTTTGGCCAAGAACACCACGGTCGTGGTCTGTCTCCACGGTCGTGTTGGGGTTGTTTCTTCGGTTTTCAAACTTTAAAACTTGAGCTTTCAATTTCATAGGTTCTTTGGCCATGAATCTTCTTGAATGACCTTGACTTAACTTCTAGATCTTCTCTCTCTAATGTCTATCACCTGCCATCATCAAAACTCAAACAAAAACTGTAAAGCACAAGTGTGTGTGTGTATTTGTGTAAAACAAAACTAAAGTATCAAAAGAAGGGTTCGAGAATCTCAAACCACGTGGGTTGCCTCCCACTAGCGCTAAATTTTACGCCTTCAGCCAGGCTTATTGATTGTTGGGCTTTTTCACTTCCTCAGAACTTTTAAGAGATCTTTGTAGTAGATCCCTTTCTCATCCTCATCTAAGCATTCCTCTTCATCAAATTCTTCTTCTACCAGCATAACAACATCAAAATCTTGGTTGGCCTTGTCCGGGCCGAATTCAACGACAGGTTTCAACCTTTGCCCATTAACGGAAAATTCCTTAGCTCCTTCTTTTGCACAAATGATCACTGCTCCGGATGGGTACACCTTCTTGATAAGGTAAGTACCTTCCCATCTAGAACGAAGCTTTCTGGGAAAGAAATTCATCCTTGAATTGTATATCCATACCCATTTGCCGGGCTCAAACTCTTTCTTCTTTATGATCTTGTCATGTAGAAACTTGGTTCTTTCCTTGTAGCTCTTTGACATTTCATATGCTTCATTCCGCATTTCTTCTAGCTCATGCAATTGAAACTTTCTTCTCATTCCGGCACTCTCTTCATCAAAGTCCATCTTCTTCAAGGCCCAAAGTGCCTTGTGTTGCATCTCAACTGGCAGATGGCAACTCTTACCATAGACAAGCTTGAACGGTGTAGTGCCAATCGGGGCTTTGTATGCAGTCCTATATGCCCATAAAGCTTCATTGAGATGAAGTGACCAATCCTTGCGGTCCGGTCGCACCGTCTTCTCCAAAATGAGCTTTATCTCCCGATTTGCTAACTCAACTTGACCACTCATTTGAGGGTGGTAAGGAGTAGCTACACGATGGTTCACTCCATGTCTCTTTAGCAGCCCTTCAAAAGTGCGGTGGATGAAATGACTCCCGCCATCACTAATCATAGCCCTTGGGACACCAAAATGGCTAAAGATGTTGGATTTTACGAATCACACACCACCTTATGATCATTTGTCCTTGTTTCTACAGCCTCAATCCATTTTGATACATAGTCTACAACGACCAAGATGTAGACATACCCGAAAGAAGGAGGGAAAGGACCCATAAAGTCAATCCCCCAAACATTAAACACTTCTACCACAAGAATAGGTGATAGAGGCATCATGTCCCTCTTTGATATGGTGCCCACTTTTTGGCACTTGAAGCAACCTTTGAAAAATTCATGAGCATCTTTGAACAATGCCGGCCAGTAGAATCCACATTGAAGAACTTTGGCGGCTGTGTGTTTCCCTCCAAAATGGCCTCCACACACTCCGGAATGGCACATAGATAAGACTTCTTGCTGCTTCATCTCCGGAATGCACCTCCTAATGAGTTGGTCCGGGCAATACTTAAAGAGGTGAGGGTCATCCCAAATGTAGTTCTTTACCATAGCAAACAATCTCTTGCTTTCCTCTCTTGTCCACATGCTCAGTATCCTCCCACTGGCTAGGAAATTCGATATGTGCTTGTACCATGGCTTTTGGACAAATGAGACTAAGAGGAGTTGTTCATGTGGCATTGTCTCTTTGATTGGACTTGTCATATCAAAAGGTCCATCAAGGCGGGAGAGATGATCTGCATCACCATTTTCTATTCCTTTGTTATCCACAATTTCTATGTCAAATTCTTGGAGCAACAAATCCATCGGATCAACCTTGGCTTTGCGTCTTTCTTGGACATGAGATATTTCAACGCAGCATGGTCCGTGTAGATTGTCACTTTGTTTTGCAAGAGATACGGCCGGAACTTGTCAAGAGCGAAGATCACCGCAAGCAACTCCTTCTCGGTAGTCGTGTAGTTTCTTTGAGCATCGTCTAATGTTTTGCTTGCATAATAGATAGCATGAGGAATTTGGCCAATGCGTTGACCCAACACAGCCCCACCGCCATATCGGATGCATCCATCATGATATCAGATGGCAGAGAGAAATCCGAGGGCTGCATGATAGGAGCAGAGATAATCCTCTTTTTTAAATGATTGAAGGCTTCAACACATTTGTCATCAAACTGAAATTCAACATCTTTCTCAAGTAATCGACAGAGTGGTCTTGAGATTTTGCTAAAGTCCTTGATAAAGCACTGGTAGAAACCTGCATGTCCCAAGAAAGATCGAACATGTCTTACAGTCGAAGGAATGTCGAGTGTAGAGATAAGGCCCACCTTGGCCTTGTCAACTTCAATCCCATCTTTGGAAACTCGGTGTCCCAGAACTATACCCTCAGGTACCATGAAATGGCTCTTTTCCCAAGATAAAACTAAGCGAACTTTCACACATCTTTCCAGGACAGCAGCTAGATGTAGCAAGCACTCATCAAAGGTTTTCCCGAAAACTGAAAAATCATACATGAAAACTTCAAGTGACGAATCAAGCATGTCAGCGAAAATTGAGGTTACACATCTCTGGAAAGTAGAAGGGGCATTGCACAAACCAAATAGCATTCTCCAGTAGGAAAATGTACCACTTGTACAAGTGAATGTCATCTTTTCCTGATCCGCTGGATGGACAGCAATCTGAAAATATCCTGAGTATCCATCAAGAAAATAGTAGAAGCTCTACCCAGCCAATCTCTCTAAAATCTGATCAAGAAACGGAAGTGGGTAGTGGTCCTTCTTTGTCTTTTCATTCAGCTTCCGATAATCCACACACATTCTCCACTTGGATTGCTCTCTCACCGGCATAAGCTCACCATCGACATTTTTTGCAACCGTAATCCCACCCTTCTTCGGCACAACTTGGATGGGACTCACCCACATACTGTCAGAAATGGGGTAGATGATCCCTGCATCAAGAAACTTTACAATCTCTTGAGTTACAACATCCTTCAACTTTGGATTTAGTCTTCTTTGCATTTGTCGGGTCGGTCTCACATCTTATTCTAAGTATATTTGATGCACACAAATAGAGGGGTCAATCCCTCTCAAGTCAGCAATAGATCATCCAATGGCTTGGATGTTCTTCCTCAAGACTTCCATCAAGGCATCTTCTTACTCAGGAGAGAGAATGGAGGAAATGATCACCGGGAGGGTGTCATTTGAGCCAAGGAAAGCGTACTTCAATCCTTCATGAAGTTTTTTCAACTCAAGAATGGGGGGTGCTTCAAGGGAGTTCTTCAATGGTGCAGAAATAGAAGGAAGGTCCTGACTTGCAGCCACTAAGGCTAGCTCACACTCTTCATCATCTTCATCATCGTCGTCAGGGAACTCAACAATTGGTTCAAGACCTCTACCTTGGGTGGCAGTCTCAATCCATGCAGGTAGGCACTCTTCAACAATCTCTTCTAGGCATTCCACCAAATAACAATCTTCCTCGGTGGCCCCTATCACTTCGGATGTAGTAGAAGACTTGAAGATGTTCAACCTGATCTTCACGTGCATGAATGTAACATACATGGTCCCAGTCCTCACATGGATCACGACATCAGCTGTGGCTAAGAAAGGTCTCCCCAAGATGATTGGCACCTTTCTAGCTTCTTTTTCCATATCGAGAATGATATAATCGGCTGGGAAGAAGGCAGAAGTATCCTCATCGAGACGGACCAACACATCATCCACATGCCCTCTAGGCGTCTTCACAGATCGTTCGACCAACTGTAGAGTGCAATGGGCTGGCCTCAACTCCCCCATTTGGAGCTCAGCAAATAGATCATACGATATCAAGTTTACGCTAGACCCTAAGTCAAGAAGAGACTGGTCTATGCGATGTGCCCTGATGTAGCATGAGATGATGGGGGCACCGGGGTCTTTTCTTTTCTGGGGAATGGTGTGTTGGAGAATGGAGCTCACTTGCTCAGTGAGCTTGATCTTCTTAGGCGTCCTCCCTGTTGTCTTTCTTTTGAAGGTGCACAATTCTTTAAGGAACTTTGCATAGGACGGAATTTGCTTGACTGCATCTAGAAGAGGTACGTTGATTTTCACTTTCTTGAAGATCTCCAAGATATCTTCCGCATGCTTCTTTTTTTTCTTTGCAACAGAAGGCTCCTCGAGTGCATTAGGATAAGGAGGGAGTTGGGACCCCAATCGGTCCAAATCAATAGTATCATCCACTGGTATCACTGGAATCACAGTATCACAGCTCGGTATCACAGTATCACGGCTCGGTATCACAGTATCACTGCTCGGCGTCACGGTATCAACACTGCCTCTTATCACAGTATCATCATTCTGCATCTCAGTATCAACCTGCTCTGCCTCAGTGTCATCTTTGCCAACAACTGTACCATGGGGCCTCTCCAAAGTCCTACCGTTCCTCAGTGTAGTCACAACCTTCACATGCTCATGGGTGGTAGAAGAGGGAGCTTGTGGAGGTGGTTGTGGCTGTTGGGGTGGTGGAGGCCTTTGGTGAGGGGAGTTGGGATTTTGAAGGATGAATTAGGGTTGCAGTTGTTGTTGTGGTGGGGGGTGATATTGTGGAGGTGGTTGTTGGTAAGTGTGAGGTGGAGGTGGAGCATATTGATAATTGAGCGGCGCTTGAGGAGGCGGAGGAGCATAGGGGTTCGATGGGGCTTGGCAAGATGGTGGAACATACGCACTCGAAGTGTTCCCTAGAAAAGTCCCATCATTGTTTGGATTTGGCATTGGTTGAGAGGGGAGTCTTCCTTCTTCTCTTCTAGCCAAAGAAAGAGAAATCTGATCCAACCTCTGCTCAAGTCGGATTATAGACTGCCCATGTGCATTGACATCCTTTTTGACTTCATCTAGGCGTCTTAGCCTTCCAAGAACCTCGTCCTCAAACTTGGAGCTGTAGCATGGCTTTTGCTGCCCTTGTCCTTGTCCATCCTCATTCTGTTGTTTCCAAGAGAAGTTTGGGTGGTTCCTCCACTCGGGAGTGTAGGAGTGGGACATTGGGCCCTAGTTTTTGCGGCCACCAAAAGAATGTAAAGCGTTAACTTCCTCATCTACAGCATCCACATCCATTGCGGGTTGGCTAGAAGAGCCACCCACTTGATTCTTCATCATCTGCATCATGTCTGCCATCATTTTCATCATATCGGGGTTGGTGGCATTGCGTGCGGGAGCCACGGACGACGGTGGGGGCGTGTAGTTCTGGCCGCAATGCCCCCCTTTTGTGGAAGCTCGGTGGCGAGAATTCTCGGCGAGATGCTCAAACAACGGCCATGAGTCCTCGGGCGGCTTTGCCATGAACGTGCCCCCGCAAGAAGAATCTACATTGTTTTGGATCTGCTCCTCAAGCCCGGTGTAGAAGGATTGAACTAGCTGCCAAAGCGGAACCTCATGATGAGGGCAGTCACGAAGCAACTTCTAGAACCTCTCCCACACCTCATGGAAGGGTTCGTTCTCTTTTTGGGCGAAGGACGTGATGCACCTTCTCATGTAGGATAACTTGGCTATCGGAAAGAACTTCTTCAGAAACTCATTCTTTACTTTATTCCATGTTACGAGCTCTGGCCTTGAAACATACCACTCCTTGGCCTTCTCTTTGAGAGAGAAGGGAAAGAGCATCCTCCTAATCGAGTCGTCTGTGGCGGCAGGCGTGTGGAAGGTGGAGCACGTTTCTAAGAATGCGTCTATATGGTGGTAAGGATTTTCGTTCTCCATTCCGTAGTATGTGGGAAGAAGCCCCAAGAGTGCCGGCGGGATGGAAAACTGCTGACCGGGCATTTGGTCAACTAGTGTGGCGATGGGGGAGTTGTAGTTCCCCGACGTGAAATACTCATGAAGCGGGCGGTGTGGTGGTGGAGGTGGAACCTCCAGTGGCGGGTCGTTCTCAGCCATCTCGGCCTCTCGGTGTAGGTTGCGGCGAGCTTGACGTCTTCTTCTCCCAATCTCAGGGTCGTAAACCACCAAGTCGGTGCAAGTCAAACGCGTGCTACGCATGCACAACTGTCACTTGTGCAAGACACAAACAAACAACAAGGAGCCAAGTTAGCGAACCAATATGCAAAAGTAACACAAAGAATAAATAATAGCAATGGTGACGGAAAAAGGAAAGGCTAAGCTACACTATCTAACTAGGCCGAGCACCTCTAATCCCCGGCAACGGTGCCAGAAAGCTTGTCGCGCTCCCGCTAGAGGCTTGCAACAAGCGCAATCCACGAGGTCGGGAGGCACGGGATGAGACAGGATCTTTGCTTTGGAAATTTTTATGGTCCCACACTAACTACCTACGTCTACTTAGACACTACGCCCGCAAGCGCACGGGGTCGTGTCATAGTACAGGTGAGGCGGCAAGTACGAGGTCGAACCACGGAGATAGAGGGGGCACTAGAGATAGAAGGCGTAAGCTACGTTCCTATTGCGCAGAGTAAGGTTTTTAGGGATTAAAGGTTGGTTGGTTGTTGATTAAGCTAAGTGAGCAAGTATGAAAAGCAATACGAAACTAAGTTATCAAAAGGCAAGATTAGCAATCTAAGTTAACAAGCTATCTAAACAAGAGCAAGAACGAACTACACTAGACTAAGCAAGCAACTAGCAATTGAGAGCCTAAGTTAACCACTAATCAAGATCAAAGACCTAAATTAACACTAGCTAACAAAACTAGGCAATCAACTAAGTTAACTAAAGCAATTGAACTACACTAGCATTAACAAGCAAACAGGACAATTACGGTTTTAAGCAATTAGATGAAGGAGGTGGGCCATTTGGGAATGTGACCTTGACATTAATTGGGGGATGTCACCATAATAAGCAATTAGCATATTTCATTCTAGACTACCAAACCAAACAACAAGGTGGGTGCTATGAGGATGTACCCTATGCTACTAGTTGGAGAACTTGGGCTAGGTGTAATTCTCATAGGACTTACCAAGTCTAGGTCTCTAGGATAAGTGGTATTAGTCAATTGAGGACCAAGGGTAAGGATGGGAGTAGAGATGAGGATATTTGACCTCATGCCACTAGCCACCTCAACCTTTAGGAAATCCTAGGCAATTGCACTAATCACACTTATACTAGTCACTTAGAACTCACATTTGCATGTAGGAAGAAGGTGATTATGTAGGAAGATAGGGGGCTAGCCAGGGATCCGAATTAAGGACCTAGGAGCCAATCCTATGATAGCTACATAGAAACCAAAACATCCTAGAGGCAAATGTCTTCAAACACCAAAGGGCAAGCAATTAATGTAATTAAACAACAATCACATGCACAAGTAATGGGAAATGAAATACAAGCAAAGGCAATCATCATAGAAGTGAAATATGTTCATTACAAATTATATTCCCCCAACATGGTATCAAAGTCACATTTTTGCCCCAAACAACCCACCCAAGGGGGGCTTAGCTATACATGATCAAAACAGAAACAAAGGAGAAGGGAAAGAGAGTAGGAAACGCCATGGATGCTTGATGAAGCTTGACCTCTTCACCTCCTTGCTACCAGCCACAATTCTCCTCCTCCAAGGGTACCCAAGAGCATGGAAATGGTGGAATGGATGGATAGAAACCTAGAGAAACTAGGTTTCTATGGTGGAAATGAGTGGAAAGTGGGTGGAAATGGGATTAAATGCAAGGAATGTAGGTGGATGGGGGTAATGGAGGCAAGGGAGCAGCTGGGGGTGGCTGGGAGTGCTCTCCCCCTTGAGCCCTAGAAGCAACTAGTGCTTATATCGGAACTAGGGCTAAGTGGGGGCAAAATAGGAAAAATAGTGGAAAGTTGTATAGGGTCGGTGATCACCACGGTCGTGGTGGGTGTGCCACGGCCATGGTGAGGGTAGTGGGGGATGACTGTGGGGTGGTGAACACGGTCGTGGGGTGAAGGAAGTGGTGAGATGGTGGTGGCCACGGCCGTGGTGGAGTGCCACGGTCGTGGTGGGTAGCATGCACCACGGCCGTGTTGGGTAACACGGCCGTTTTGGAGGAGTTGGAGCTGACCGTGGGGAGGGGCCACGGGCGTCTTGATCAGCATCGGCCACGGTCGTGGCTGTGAGGCAAATTCCCTATTGGTGACTGACTTCTTGCAATTTAATTCCCACGACCGTGGTAGGGTGCCACGGCCGTGTTCACTTCTCCTGACCACGACTGTGCTGAAGGCGACGGCCGTGTTGTCTTCAGTAACCACGGTTGTGGTTGAGAGGCCACGGTCGTGGGCGATCTAGGGAATTCCCTGTTGCAACCTGTTGTACTTTGGCAATAAAGCCACGACCGTGGCATTGTGGCCACGGTCGTGGTGAGGCTTGACTTCTTGATTTTGCTTATTACTTTGTCAATTTCGGATGTCTTTGCTCGGGGATAATTTGTGGCCACTGGAGGTAGGTTGAGGAAGACTTTGGGGCCTTCTTTGGGTCCCTCTCTCTCTCTCGTCCATCTAAGCATGGTCCAAGTACCTGAAAAATAGTGCAAAGAACATCCATAAGTGTATTTGCAATGATAATCATATTGGGGAGAATAACATGTAATTCTAATGCGTTTGAATGTAATAAAGGTACAAAATGACACAAGATACATCCCTAGAATAGGGTTGGATCAGGAAGCACTATTTGTGTGGAGACATATGTGGCCCAAATGGTCATGTCACTAACTAGATGATGGAGACCCTATTGGGACTTCCAATATTACTATCCTGGAAATATAGAAAAAAAATCTAACTCTTAGAAACTCTAAGAAACTATCCATGCATCTACTCAGGATTCTTCTTAGCATCATGGTCAGGAATGCCAACTATTGTCCGTTCTATCCACCTTACAAAATCCACAAAGGTGAAAAACTTCTTTCCTAATTCTGAGATCAACACCATCCTTGACAACTCGACATTCAACCCCTTCACAAACTACCTTCTCTTTACCTTCTCTATTAATTCCATGTGGAGATGAAACCTTAACATATCTACAAACTATGGCTCGTACTCATTTAGTGCCATCATCCTCTACCTCAACTACTCAAACTATATGCTCTTCTCATCTAGGTAGGACTAAGTGAAGTGTTGTCTCTCAAACACCCTCCTAAACTTTGCCCGAGTGATCACCTCACTTGGTCATTTGCCCTCCTCAGTGGACCACTAGTGGCCATTATTACTTTTGAGTAGGTAAACCACATGATTCAGCTTATCATCATCTGATATGTCCAACAATATCAAAGGCTTCTCTATATTCATCAACCACAATCTTCTAGATCTATTGTACTCAAGTACTTCATGCTCCCTGGACACTGCATCCTTTCAAACATCTTATTTGAGCCCATAAGCTTCATGTTAGAAGAGGGTACTTGGACAACATGAGCTAATATCTTCTCAGCAAACTGAGAGAACATGGACAAAACCTATCCAAACATATACAAGAAGCATCATTGAATTCAAAGCTGCCGCCTCAGGTTAATTTGGTCATGTTTTAGGAGCTCTTTCCCCAGGTACACAATTTCTCCCATCAACTCTTAGTGCAAAAAAACCACTCTCCACATGCTCTTCATGATGTCTATCCATAAATGCACAAGTATGACTAATGGTTAGATATGGTGGACTGGTAAGAAGATACAAAATAACCCAAACCTATGTCCTTGTAGACTCAATGAACATTGACTCTAATACCAAACACTTATGACATCCCACGTTCACAAGGTCAATATTATGAAAAAAATCTTGATCAATACCAACTATCAACATGAATACATAATCATATTATTGCATCATGAATATAAAATATTTGAACATCATAGAGAGAGATATCAACAATCTCTTGCAGTTTATGTAACATTTTTGCAGTTATATGTACATTCCACAATCTATAGTGACCTCTATCACCCCTATCACAAAAGAGGTTAATAATAGAACATGAATAGATGGTATCAAGATAGAATCACAACTAGAGATTGTTACCATCACTCATGGATATGAAAATGGCCATAGATGTCACCCAATTACACAATGCACATTCTGCAACTAGTTAGGCCACCTAGAGGAGAAGTGATATCAGAAGCACAGTCATCCCTACGGGTGTAATTGTGACACTTGTGCCATCTATGTTACCCAACAATCAAATAATATGTATATCACCATAGCTTCAGCAGAGTATGAGCAAGTGTTGCAAGCCCCCCAACATGCTCCTCCACAATCCACATGATTTGGAGATTCCATGACCATGCAATACTCTATGACATCTTTAACACATTTGTCCTCCAAGCAAGGTAATATCAGAGCCTTGATATTGGCATCCAACTGTTCCTAGATTGATGACTCTAGGGCCAACCAACATATGACTGGTATGAAACTTTCATCCATTGAACCTCATATTCCTACTTCATATGTCAGTCTGGTGGATGGGTCCATTAAAACTATTTTGCAATGTGGGAGTGTTAATATCTCACCTAGTCTCAAACTTTAATCTATTCACTTTATTTCTCATTTTCCTATTAATTTAATGTCTATTGATATTTTAGTTGATGACTTTACCTACAATGTCACCTTTAGTAGCCATAGTTTTGTGATGTTGGATTCTCAAACTTTCAGGATGATTGGATCAAGTTGTAGAGTCAGTGTTCTTTATTACTTTGATGATGTTGTTCCCTCTTCTTCCCTTCATGTGTTCACACATCTTCATCTTCACTAAAATTAGGGTAATCCCACTCTTAAGAAGTTGAAGCACCTGAAGCCCTCTTTATCTAGTTTAATAAGTCTCCTATGTGACTCATGTGAGTTTGGGGAAACATCATAGGAGTTCATTTCCTAGAAAAAGTAGTCTATGTTCTAAATAAATCTTTGACATTATTCATAATAACATTTCTACCCCCTTTTGAACCATTATTTTAAATGGATTCCGTTATTTCATTACCTTTGTTGATGACTTATCCTACACGACATGGTTATATCTGTTGAAACCCTATGATAGGATGATTTATGTTTTTTTAAATTCTCATCAAATGATTTCAACACATAATAATAAATTTGTTAAAATATTTGATAATGTTAAGAATATGTTTTAGCTTATGTGTCTCACTCCATATCTGGAACAATTCATCAACTGGCAATCCACAATATTATGGGGTGGCAGATTGTAAGAATCTTCACTTGCTTGACATTTCTCATGCTCTTATGTTTCTACATAAATTGCCTAAGCCCTATAGTCTGGGAGTGTTCTCACATCCTGCTATCTTATTAATCGATAACCGTCATTGGTTTTTCAAAACAAGACCCCCTTCTGGGTTGTTTTCCAGAACAAACAACTTTTCATATTCCTTAAATTATTTTTGGGTGTACTACTTTTTCACATAAATTTGATCAAAAAGTAGTTAAACTAGATCCTAACTATATTAAAATTGTTTTCCTTGACTATCCTACCTTTTGGAAAGGCTATAATTGCTATAGTCTAAGAAATCGATGTATGCATGTCTCTTCTAATGTTACTTTTTATGAATCAAATATGCTCTTTCATTCGAGGTTTCCATCCTCTCTGCCTCAACATCCACATCCACCTGAGTTTGTTGAGCTTTATGTTTTTTACCTAGTAGATCATGAACCCACACCCATTCCCCTATCAAGTCTCCTCCATCGACACATGAACTGAGAACAATATTCACATTTGAGGATCTATCGTGCCCTATGACTCCAGAAAGGTATATGATCTTGTACTCTTCACCTTCACCATAGTATCTCTCCTTTTTTGGTCAAGCAATCATGTTACTTTTTATTACCTCGTGAACATGTGGTCCCAAAACACCACACATAAGAAATAACAACTAGAAGAAGGGATATTCATAAAAAGAAAACAAACGAGAAAGAAGAAAAATATGTACAAGGAGAAAGGAAGAAAAGGTACATAGAAAAATGAGCATAAAAAGAAAACAAACGAAAAAGAAGAAAAATATATATACAGGGAGAAAGGAGGAAAAGGTACATAGAAAAATGAGAAACACATGAGGATAGGGAAACTACAAAGTTAGAAATATATCACATAAGTCAACTGCTCTAGCAAAACTCCAAAATAGATTGCAAGCATCACAATCTTCAGAACAAAGCTGGCGCGACAGATGGTCAAACCTCCAAGTTAGCACAACTGGAAACATAACTTTGAGTATAAAACTCATAACTTGCGTAAATCCAACCATATAGCAGCATACCAAGCTAACTGGACCAATTAGAACCTCAACCAATTAGAAATAGAGATCCAAGAAGCTCCATAAATAGTAAAAGCAACTCCCAAAGAAACAACTCCAACACAGGGTAGCTAAAGACCTCTAGAAAGAGTATTAACTTGAGAGCAATATGATATTAGAACAAATAATTGACCATATCCTGTCAGATTCAGGATCCCGATCTTCGAAGATAATCCTATTTCTTATACACCAGATATAATATATAATGCAAGATGAAGCAATACCAACAACTCTACTAGTAGCACAGATAATACTAGTCCAAGACTTAGGAACTATTTTGATGAAACCATCCTGAATAGCCTTCTCCCAGAACGCTAAAGTAAAGGAACAATTAAGGAAAATATGTTCACTTGACTCATCATTCCACCTGCATAACACACAAATAGAAGAAAGATAGAACCCCCTCATGCTAAGGTAATTCATCACATGCAAGTGATCCAAAGAAATTTTCCAAAATAGAGTTTTAAATCTTAGGAATCTTGAGCTTCCATAGCCTCTTTGTCCATACTAGCTCAATCCATTTGATTCTAATACATTCACATACATATCTAAGCTTAACAAGACTTTTACCATTAAAAGTAATATAATCAGGAATATGAGAAATACCCACATTATTATCAAGAAAATATTTCAGAGGACGTAATTATCTGTTCTCAAGAATAACCCATTTCCCATTGTGGATAATAGAACCAATCCAAACAAGTTTGTCCATACCCAACATCAGACACAACCTATGATCCACCATATCCCTCAAGAACTTATTTCCTTCGAGCCAAGAGTCATCCTAAAGCATAAATTTATCACCTTTACCCAACTTAAAGCATGATTGTTCAAGAACATCATTCTTAACCTTCAAAAGATTCTTCCAAAGCCAACAATGATTTGGTTTGCAAATATGGCTCTAGACCAAACCCCTCTTTAAATATCTTTCATGCACCCATTTAACCCGCAAGTTGTCTTTCTCATTAACAATGTTCCAGAATTTGTGGACCAGACCAGACCTGCCTTGTTTACATCTACAGTGCATCTAATACCCATTCCACCTTCACTCTTAGGCCTACAAATTTTCTCCTAACTGACAAGATTCAAGTCTTTCTTATCTTCCTTATCCCCCCCCAAATAAAGCATTTACAAATTCTATCAATCTCCTCAACCACATTACTCGGCATAGGAAAGACAAATATCCAATATAAGCTATAAGCAGATAATGTCAATTTAAATAGCTCAACCCTCCCAACAAAGGAGAGTAGCTTGGTCTTCCAACTATCCTATTTCCCCTTCAGCTTATCAATAAGGGGGTTGCATAAAATTCTAGTAAGCTTACCACAGAAAAGAGGAACGCCCAGATACTTCGATGGTAGCTGGCCTTTTGGGATCTCAACACATTGAAGGAAATCAACCCTTTTTACGTTCTTACTAAAATTCACTATGCTTTTATTAGAATTAATGGACAAGATGGATACTCTCCCAAAGTCCATCAAAACCTACCCAAAACACCTTGCATTTGCATAATCAACAACACCATAGATCATCAAATCTTCATCAAATATAGTATGAGAAACATGCAAATCCTTTGAAGCTTTTAGAGGTTTAAAGAACCCTTGACTAATATTAAAGTTCATAATAGATATAAATCCTTGAATATAGAGGACAAAAATAATGGAGCAAGTGGATCACCTTGCCTAAGCCCATTAAGAGGCATAAACACATCCGATGGTTCACTATTTATAAGGATTTTGAAGCTAGTGGATTCCAGAATAGCAAAGATCCAAGAGATACAACATAAAGGGAACTTTATAAACCTCAAAATATCCAGAAGGTAATCTAGTATAATAGATTCATAGGCTTTAGTGATGTCAACTTTAACACAAAACTTGGACAAATCATTAGGGATACTAACATCACTAATAAGCTCATTTGACAAGATAATGGCATCAATAATCCTTCAATCTTTAACAAAGGCAGCCTGACACTTGTCAATAATATCAAGTAGCACATTACCCAATCTATTAGCAAGGAATTTTTGTTATAATCTTGTAAATGAAGTTGCACAGCGAAATAGGTCTCCAATCCTTAATACAAGAAGCCTCTTTCACTTTACAAATTAGAGTAATAAAAGGTATATTGATTTCTTTAATTGAGCACCCTTCAACAAAGAAATCCATGAAAACCTTATAAACGTCATCACCATTGATGTCCCAAGCCATTTTATAAAAATGAGAATTAAATCCATCGGGCCCAGGGGCCTTATTATCATCAGAATCTTTAACAACTTTGTCAATCTCGTCTATGGAAACCTTGTTAACTAACACCTTGTAATGATCTTAAGATACACATGGCAGAGTCTATTTATCATCCCAGGGAACATTCTTTATATCCTACTTCCTCAAAAGATCAAAATAGAAATCTGTGATGTGCTTCTTAATTGCATTCTGGTCATAAGAACACACATTATCAATGAGAAGAGATATGATATTATTTCTCTATCTCCTAGTGTGAAGGGAAGAATAGAAAAAATTGGTATTCTTATTTCCTAGTTTGACCCATCGGACTTGAGACTTTTGCATAATAAGATCTTCTTCCATATCCATAGATTTGAGTGCCTTCCTTCTAGTTTTAGAAGCAAAATATCAAATTTTATCATCCTAAGGGTGAGAATTAGCTTCCTCTTGGGCCTTGAGAGCTTCCCTCTCAAGCATCCTAGCCATATCACTAATATTACCTACATACTTTTTGTTCCAATAGACCAGTTCAGTCTTCACTTGTTTATGATTCTTAAGAACTCTAAACATGGGGAAACCCACCACATTAGTCTCCCATCCTTTTTCACAACATCTATGAATCCTTCACAGCTTAACCATGCATTAATGAATCAAAGAGGACTGTTCATTCTTCTCCCTTTACAATTAATAGATACACAAAGGATTCTATGATCACTAAATATGGTAGAAAATACCTCACCAATATAATTATGTCATTCCCACAAGAACTGATCATTGAAGATGCATCTGTCAATTCTTGATGTAGTGAAATTACTTCCCTTCTGTTGTCCCATGTGAACCAAGGTACATTCATCTTGGCATCATATAAGCTGCACTAGCCATAAAGAAATTGAATTCAAGCATAGATTGCTTACTAGGATTAGATCACCTAGCTCTTTCTGCAGACAATCTGAGACAGTTGAAATCTCCACAGATCAACCAAGAATTTTGCATATTCAGAGAAATATCATTAATTTCCCTCCAAAGATTAGTTCTTCATTTATCCTCATTATATCCATACACCATAGTAAGATTAAAAGAGATAATGTCCTACTTACAAAAGCAATGTAACAACTACTCGATTCATTAAGGATAATAACATCAATAACATTGGATTACCAAATGATGATTACTCTACTAAGGGGATGATAATCATGGTTAGAATACCACTTATGATTCGGCCAAAAACTTTTCATGATCTTCCAAATCTTTATCCTTCTAATTTTAGACTCCTGAATTCAAAAGACATGCGACTTAACCCTCCCAAATTCTTCCTAGACTCTATGTTGTGGTCACTTTTGTTTAACCCCCTAACATTCCAGGAAGTGACATAAATAGTATCAATCATTAGGAGTGATGGGGGGATAGAGACCTACTAGCCATAATAACCATGCATTCATCATCATTAAGAAACTCCAATTCCTGAAACTTATTTGAAGTCGCATATGCCAATGTTGACACAAAGGATCCTTGAACCTTATTTGTCTTAGTAAGTTTAGGAGGACCTCTCGACCTGGTTTTCACTGACTTGAAGACATCATTATCAGTAGGAGTAGTTTTCCAGTTAACACCCAATGGAGAAACCCTCAAGTCACCTAACAACCAATGCAATTCATTCAGTTTCCTTTCTTTAGAGTATTCTTCACATGCATCTCCTATCACTTCAATAGAAATATCACCAATATCACAAAATGAGCATCCAAAATCAATATTCAAATCAGACTGAAGAGGAAAACTGGAAATACATTTGAAAATCGCCAACTGATCATTCTCACTACTTGAATAAGTGACACCAGATTGAGTAGCCATAGGAACATTAGACACAACCTCCACATCAATATTATATGCTCCTTCCAACCTTGAAGGAACCTATGACACCCACTACTTCCTCTTAACTACCTTTTTCATAGGAAAAACAACCTCATTCTGTACCAAATCCGAGCTAGGACATGGAGATTGTTCATGTCCAAAGGAACTGTAGGAATCACATTTCGTAGGATACAATTTGTACTTAACAATGATATTGTGCTCAATTCCAGAATTGCTAAGCAGTTCAATAGAATTAGGAAAAGAGGATTCAACATACATAAGAACAAAGATTTTAGCAAATTCGATCCTCATACCCTCCCTCATAGCCCTATCACTGTCAATCAGTTTCCCAAGAAAGCTAGTGATTCTACTGAACATCGTCTCCCCCCAAATTTCCAAGGGGATGTTATGCAAATGAATCCACACCGGAACCTCTGTTAGAGCCGATTTCTCTTGAAGATCACCAATCTTCCATTGCTTTAGAACCATCGGGTTTCCTTTGATAAAATATGGACCATCCTCTAGTGCATGGATCATGTCATTCTCATTTGCAAACTTGATGATAAAGAAACTGTGCGGGCGACATAGGATATGAATAGTTCCATTTACCTTCCATAGCAGGCAAGATGCCTCTCAAGTATCGGAAGATGAACTGACACGATTTTATCGTGCGTATAACGCAAGTGCACGCGTCAATGTAGTATAGGTCTTGTGAGGCCCAAGTCGAACTCAGGGATACTAAATTATCGGTAGACTACTACTAGCTACTCGCAATCAGCTAGACCTATTAAAAGGTTCTGAGAGTTGTTGTAAAATAAAAGAAAATAAAAATAAAATAGAGTAATCGATTAAATGTTTAGTTTAACCAATTTAAATGAGGATCTTTAGGATTGCGGTTTCACCGCGGGTTTTCATTGAATGAATTTCCACATAGTTAAACGAATTTATCTCTCAATCCGGGTAGTGGCCTGTAATCAAAATTGTTCACTGTCGTGATACAATTTACTACCTAAGTCTAGGTCGGTTCCACCGTTGTAGTAACCTATACCCTAAACTAGGTGCATTAGAATCGACCTCTGGGTTTCCACCATTAACCGTACATCACCTTGTTCAAGGAATTTATGAGTTAATGCGAATTTCGCCTCTTTTCAACCGTTAATTCTTCTTTCAAAGCAATTAAAGGCATTAGATTATCATTAGGGTGATCAAGCATAATGATATACTGGAGAAAACGAAATCATACCACGGATTTAAGAGACAAAATATGAATTACTATGATAAAAACGTCATATAATGCTTCCCCGAGCTACTCCCAATCCTAAAGATAAAGGGGATTAGCCCCGCATGTTCATCTTAGAGCAAGACATGGTGGGAAAAAGGGAAAATATAAAGAAAACGTGGATAAAGTGATGAAAACCCCTAAATGGAGAAGATCCAAGCATTCCTCGGCGTAGAGTGCGCGTTCTACAGCCTTCCGACGGTGGAAAACGTCTTCTTCGGCTCTCGGAATGGTCGGGGCATGCTTCTCAGATCCGTTCTTCTCTCCACACCTTCTCGGGACTTGTGCAGCGGCTAATGACGTGATCCCAGTCCTGGACGCCGTCATTAGGTATTAACACTGAGTTAGGTCGCCAAAATATCACAGCCGTTGGATTTGGGTCGATCTGAAGCAAACTCTGATCTGACGGTGTCGATACCATCGATGCGGGTTGATGGTATTGACCCCTCACGATATCGGCAAGCCTTCTTTATTTTCTGTCGTCCCGCCTAATGTTGACTTGATACCATCGACGCGGGTCGATGGTATCGACACCCTTAGGCATCAGTTTTATCCCTTTTTCGTCGCTGAAGCTATAAGTGTCGATAGTATCGACTTTGGTGTCGATAGTATCGACTGGCTGGTCGCCAACAACCTGATGGTAACTCGCTACCATCGACTTCCCAGTCGATGGTATCAACTCTGCTCTGCTCCTTGCAGCTGCCTGCCTATGGCTATGTCGATAGTATCGACTGATGTCGATGGTATCGACAGCTGCAGATATGTGTTTTTCCTGAAATTGCACAACAAAACCAAATCAGCCGAGATAAAACCTATAATTATAATCATTTATGCTCAAAACGATAAAATAAGAGAGATTTGACACTGAGAAGGATCATAGACTAAAGTAAGTGAATTATGCAATATTAACCACCAAAGTGACAAATAAACACATAAAATGCAAGTAAAACAAGTCTATAAATGTGACTCAAAATCATCGCATCAAACTCCTCTAAGCTTGAACATTGCTCATCCTCGAGCAACAAAACTCTAGAATAGAATTGCAAGGGTCAACTAAAGAACAGATTATCACAACAGACTTCGCCATATGATCCCCGCCAGACCTTCACATTCTGGCCCTTACTAACCACAGAATGATAATTACCCTAAAGGCGACAACAATCATCCATAAAAGATATCTACCTCAAAATTGATGAACACTATCACATAAGGCAGTTAACATAATAAAATCCTCTGGTTCAGACTCAGTGCATCTTGTGATCTTCTACCTACGTTGCTCGCCCTAACTACCATCTACATGGAAGCAGCTCTCCTGGTATTAATGAGTGAGGAGAAAATCATGGTGGCCTACCAATTCGAGCAACAGATGGATGGAATAGGTGGTTGTGGATGAAATGGAAGCATTATACGGTTTTAACATGCACAAAAAAAAATCAATAATGACCTAAATGATGCATATGCAAATGAAAATGCCCTAATGCCTACATTTGGGTGGAATGATGCATGCACTATCATTCCATCTCAAGGTGAGATGGAATATCTAAGAAACTACACCATGTGCTTATTCTTCTTAGTATGCAAGTGAGAACAGGTTCCTTTCTCCCTCTCATTACTACTTACTTCTCAATTCCCTTTTCTTCTTCATTTTTTTTCAAAACTTTTTTTTTAACTTTTATTTTTTTGAAGCCCTTATTTTCATAGTTGACAATGAATTATTTGTTAGGCTCACTTATTTCTACATAACTTATACATTTGAAGCATTAAGAAGGTATGGAACAAATTCATCACATTTCATGTTTCAGAAGACATAAGATGCATGATGTACTATATGCACAAAAAATGTGAATGCAGCTACAAAATGATAGTTATGCAACTAAATGACACGCACCTAAGGATAATGTGCATGTATAACTATTCTATCTTTTTCTCATTTTCATGCACAACTATGTGAAAATAGTTGCAATGCAAGACCTATCTACATGGGATGCAATCAAAGAGATGAAAACCGTAATGTGCTTCCAGTTCTTATGGTGGAATATGAAAACAATGGGGTGGATAGATCACAAGATTAATTGACTGAACCTTTGGAAAATATTATGTGTCCCTCCTTACTGACCTGTGTAGTAATTAAGAGGTTTCTCTCTCTTATTTCAAATTAAGGTCTCATTGTCATTTGGTCAGTTTAGGCTCAAACAACCAATTCCGTCCACTTTTCATGAATCATATGAACATACAGTTGTGGTTTCCTATTTTAGAGTTGACAAACCCAATTAGTTTCTCAAGTCATGTGCTCAAAGTTGAACAACACAAGCTTGCAAAAACACTAAAAAAAATTTAAATTTACCCCTGATTCCCATGTACAAACAACGAGATGACATATGACATTAGACATCTACAATTACACTAGATAGAGTGTGGATCCTAAAAACAAACTAATAACTAAGAGAAATAAATGACAAAAGACAAAGCACTAAAAACTAAAAACTAGGAAAAATAAAGGATAGAAGTTGTTCCAACTCCCCCCCTAAGCTTGAATTCGACTATGGCCTCATAGTCAAAAACAACCTTAAAGGGTGGAACAGTGATACCGATCATTCTGCAGGTGGAGGCGGGTACTGCGGGGTTGTGGGGTCCCATGATGGGTACTGCCCCTGGAAACTCGGATCGTACTGGGGCATCAGCGGAGGTTGTGGATACCCCCCAAAATAATTCTGGCTCCAGTAGTTGTCATAGAAGGGTTGTTGATGCATCTCCATCCTATGCAACCTGTCATGGATGTTTTGTTGGTTGGCGAGGAGGAGGCGCTCATTTTCATAAATGGCATGCTGGTTCACAAAAAGTTGGTTCGTGGTATCCTGAATACCAACGAATGATGTCATATGTTGTTGCTGAGTCTGCTGTATCTCCTGCAGCATCGAGTACATTCCTTGCATCGAATAGACATCCTCTCCTTGAGGAGAGGGCTGAGGTGGCAGAGGCTGTGAAGATGATGATTCACCCAGGTGGAAATGGGGATGCTTCCGGGGTGCTACTCATGCCCAAAGAGGAGTGAAAGCCTCCTCGTCCTCTTCATGCTCGTCACCATCATCGTTGTTTTCATCATTGCTGCCGTCTTCATCAGAGTCGTCGATGGTGATGATAGGCCACCGGAAGTGATGTGCTCCCTCGATGTTGACGACGGGGTCCGAAAGCGCACATTCTTGATATTTTTTATTGACGTGGCAATGTGCATACGCCAAGCCATCACGGAGCAGGAGGAGGTTGGAACGGTGAAAATGATTGAGGTTGACCTTATTCCTGTTGGAAAGTGGAGTAAGTTGGGAGAAATCTAACCCAAGGTAGAGGGCCAACGGTGTGATGAGCCCTCCAAAGTGGATAGGAGCCTTCCGCGTATTCCTTTTTACAGCCAACACGCGCGTCAAAAAGAACACGCCCCAGTTACACTCCTCACACTTCTGCAATTTATACAGAAAGAATAAATCTGTCTCTTGAAATTTGCTAAGAGATAGATCTCTGCGAGCAAACAGCATCGTACAAAGCATGTGGTGCAGAATCCGCACAAATGGATGCTCAAAGTCGGCTACGGCAGCGTTGTGGTAGCTCACAGACTTGCCGGGAGGCGCAGTCACCATCTTGGCGAAGATGTCATCGTAATCAGTTCAGTTATCCGGCCTCCGGTGCTGGTAATCTTCATGATACCAGTTATACACAGAATTGAATTGGTCAAGAGTGAGGGTGTAATTGTTGTTGTAAAGTCGGAAGGACACACGCCCTCTTTTCCACTCTCTATCAGTGGCGATCAAGTCATTGGGCACAACATTGATATCCAATGTCACCATGAACTCCGCCATGAGCTCCTTGTATTTCGGCCACTCACCGAAGAACGGTTGGCCGTCAGCATGGTACTCCAACTCGTTGGGCCTCCTGGTCATATGCCTTGCCTGCCCCTTCAGGCCGTAGGCGAGATTGGGCTCAAACCCAAGGTTGCGAACCATGTCCTGGTTGACCTAGCGGTTGGGCTCAATCTTACTCTTCATCAGCTCCTCGTACACCTTCCAGATCTCCGCGGAAGGGTGGACAATCCTCGGACGAGGAATCGATCCAGGTGGTGGAGGAACAAAGGTTGGGATCTCCATTGGGACCGCGCGTGAAGAAGATGCTCTGTCTGTCTACACCATTGTTGCCGAGAAAAGGGAATAGAAGATGGAGCTTGGTGAAGACTTAGTGAAGATCGCGATCCTTAGATGCTCGTAACAGGCCTCCGGTCACACAGCAATGCTCAGTGCACAAGTAGAGGAAGAAAGCTCTGAAAGTGTGAATAGAATTGACAACCACCCCTCTCTTTTATAATTGTGTCCGTCGCTGTTGTGGACCCATCGATACCATCTATGTGGGTCCATGGTATCGACAACTATAGCACAATCCGGTCTTCCGCGAGTATCGACAGCTATCGATAGCCTTATGTGGGGGCCTGGATCGATGACGTGCCATCCCACAGATCGACTTCCTTGATGTAGCGATCGTCGTTGATTTCCTCTCGTGGATCGGTGACATGTCGCGTCGATACCATCAACGCGGGTCGATGGTATCGACTCTTTGTAGGTCAAAAACCCTCGCGAAGCCCGGCCACCGCTTTCTCACTATTGCTGGGTCGATATCATCGACAGGCCCGTCGATGGTATTGACATCACTGAGACAAATTCGTCTGTAAATCTTCAGGGATCTCGCGAGTATCGACACCCATGTCGATACTATCAACCCCGATCTAGTGATTTCCTCGGCGTTACTGATGGTAGGTCGATACCATCGATGAGGCCGTCGATAGTATCGACTCAGAGAAATTTTTGCAGCCGCCTAACTGTGCCCATGTCGATACCATCGACACAATGGTCGATGGTATCGACCCTGCCTCAGGCCTGCACACTGAACAAATGATCAAGGTATCATTTTTACACTAAAAACAAAATTAAACCAAACTAACGTGTACATGCAAACAAAAATAGATGAAACTACCAATGGTTGGGTTGCCTCCCAACAAGCGTCCTTATTTAACGTCATAGGCTAGATGAAATCAAGCATATCACACATCCTTGAGTGCAATGAGTTTGACATCATGCACTTCCCTCGTGTAATCCTCACCGAAGTACAACTTCAACCTCTGTCCATTAACCAGAAATGTTGTCTCTCCATCACACACCATGATCGCTCCATGTGGCCGGACCTCCTCTACAATGAAAGGTCCACTCCATCGGGATTTCAATTTCCCGGGATGCATCTTCAACCTTGAGTTGAACAAGAGCACGCGATCTCCCTTCTTGAAGACACGCAGTTGAATGTGTCGATCGTGAATCATCTTTGTTCGCTCTTTGTAAATCCACGAGCTTTCATATGCATTCATCCTAAGCTCGTCGAGTTCATTCAGCTCTAGCAAGTGTTTCTTTCCTGCTACATCATAACTCAAGTTCAGCTTCCTTAGCGCCCAGTGCGCCTTATGCTCCAACTCTACCGGCAAATGGCAGGCCCACCCATAAGCCAACCTAAAAGGTGTAGTGCCTATAGGTGTCTTAAACGCCATCCTATACGCCCATAAAGCATCCGGTAGCAAGGTACTCTAGTTCTTTAGTGTCGAAGCCACTGTGCACTCCAGGATTTTCTTAATTTCTCTATTGGAGACTTCAACTTGCCCCTGTGTCTGCGGGTAGTACGGGGTACCAATGTTGTGCTTTACCCCATACTTCCTCAATAATGCAACGAACTTTTGATTTCTGAAATGGGTACCTCCATCACTAATAATCATCCTCGGTACGCCAAATCTGCAGAAAATATAGTCTTTTACGAACCTGCACACTACAGTAGCATCATTAGTCCTAGTGGGTATTGCCTCTACCCACTTCGATACATAGTCAACAGCCAATAAAATGTACAAATTAGAGTTTGAGGACACAAAGGGTCCCATGAAGTCAATACCCCACAGATCAAACACCTCAACCTCTTGAAATACGTTGAGGGGCGTCTCCTGTCGCTTTGAAATATTACCTGCCCGTTGGCAGGAATCACAGCGTCGCACATAGTCATATGTGTCCCGGAACAATGTAGGCCAGTAAAGGCCGCTCTCAAGTACCTTGTCTGCCATTTTGGCACTAGCATGGTGGCCACCGGTTGGTAGAGTATGACAATGATGAAGGACACTTTCATATTCAACCTCCGGTACACACCTGCGCAACATGCCATCCCTGCATTGCTTCAACAAAATGGGGTCATCCCAGAAATAATATCTCAAAGAATGGAAAATTTTCTTTTTCTCTTGATATGTCCAATCATCTGGGATAATTTTGCAGGCAAGATAATTCACAATATAAGAAAACCATGGATCTTTAGATTTTACAGAAAGAAATTGTTCATCAGGAAATGTCTCAGTAATGGGTATATGAATGTCCTTCTCGTCTACCCGTTCCAACCTAGACAAATGGTCTGCAACCAAATTTTCTATTCCCGCCTTATCTTTAATTTCAATATCAAATTCTTCTAACAGTAAGATCCACCTAATCAATCTAGGTTTGGCATATTTCTTTTCCATCAAATATTTTATGGCGGCGTGATCCGTCCATACCACAACTTTTGACCCTACAAGATATTGCAGAAATTTTTCAAATGCGAAAATGACGGTGAGAAGCTCTTTTTACGTTGTAGTGTAATTAAGTTGTGCTTCATTTAAAGTTTTAGACGCATAGAAAATCATACGGGGGTTGTTATCCACATGTTGTCCTAAAACAGCCCCGACTGCGAAATGCGATGCATCACACATTAATTCAAATGGCTTTGTCCAATCCGGTGTTTGCACAACCGGTGCAGAAATTAATTTCTTTTTAAGCACATTAAAAGCATGCAAACATTTCTCATTAAAATCAAACACCGCATCTTTCTCCAACAGCTCAGATAATGATTTAGGGATTTTTGAGAAATCTTTTATAAAGCGACGGTACAATCCTACGTGACCGAGAAAACTCCGTACCCCTTTAACCGAGTTCGGTGGGGGTGATTTGGAAATAACCTCAATTTTAACCGGATCTACCTCCAACCCCTTGCTAGACACTTTATGTCCAAGAAAAATCCCTTCACTAACCATCATATGGCATTTTTCCCAGTTGAGAACCAAATGTGTGTCCTCACATCATTGTAAAACTTTATCCAAGTTATATAAACATTCATCGAACGATGCACCATAGACGGAAAAATCGTCCATAAAGACCTCCAAACAGTGCTCGACCATATCAGAAAAAATGGCAAGCATGCAACGCTGAAAGGTTGCTGGTGCGTTACACAAACCAAAGGGCATACGGTGGTATGCAAATGTTCCATAAGGACAAGTGAAGGTGGACTTCTCTTGGTCCTTAGGATCAATGGAAATCTGATTATAGCCCGAATAACCGTCTAGAAAACAAAAGTGAGATCGACCTGCTAATCGCTCTAAAATATGATCAATGAATGGAAGAGGAAAATGATCCTTCAACATAGTAACATTCAATCTACGGTAATCGATACACACATGCCACCCGGTTACTAGACAGGTCATGACCGGCTCATTCAATAGATTATGCGTAACAGTAATTCCCCCCTTTTTAGGGACTACCTGTGTGGGGCTTACCCATGTCGAGTCAGAGATAGAGTAAATTATGCCTACAGAGAGGAGCTTGATCACCTCCTTCTTGACGACCTCCATCATGCTTGGATTTAGTCTACGATGTGGCTGGATTGCAGGTTTGGCTCCTTCCTCGAGCCAGATCTTGTGCTGGCACAATGTAGGGGAGATCCCCTTGATGTCTGTGACTGACCACCCGAATGCACCTCGGTGGTTCTTCAGCACGATCATCAGTTGATCCTCCTCTTCGGCACTCAGATATGCCGAAATAATCACTGGTAGCTTTTCACCCTCGGCTAGAAATGCATATTTCAAGTGAGGCGGCAGTGGCTTCAATTCTAATTCTGGTGGACTGATCAAGGATGACTGAAGCGGTGGTGGAAGTTCCCCAAGATCTTCATAGTACCTAGCATAAAAACACGGCAGCACCTGAAGCATCTTGGCACATTCTTGTAGTGACTTACTTCTCATCCAGTCATGTGTTATATTGACAAGGCAAGCTTCAAGAGGCAGTTTTGGATATGCATCAAGAACAGAACTTGCTATGGCATCATCTTCAGTAGAAGGAGGGATGTCCTCCTCTTCATCATTCGGAAAACCCACAGCCTTGCTAAGAGAAACAACTTTAGTCTGCTCCATAATGTCTACGGCCAGTGTCCCCTTCTCCACCTTAGTCATTACATGAGCCATATCTAGAAATGGCTTCCCTAGACAGAGAGAAATATTCTGATCAAAGTGCTTCACCATGCGGCATTGCTCCTTTGCTTTTGATTGTGTTGTGCTTGAGGGCATAACCATTTCAAACCGATCATCGGTGATACCCAAGGTCAAACGGCCTCTTCCCATCTCGAGTATCATATCTGTAGTAGCTTGGAAGGGTCTTCCAAGGAATAACTCATTTCCCTATTCATCCTGCATTTCCATTACCACAAAATCTGCTGGAAATACAAACCGATCTACTTTAACCAAAACGTCCTCACAAATACCGTATGGCTTCACCACAGAATTGTCCGCCAACTGAATCATCATATTACTGTGTCTCGATTCTTTCAGTCCCAGCTTCTTGAACGTAGAGAGAGGCATCAAATTTATACTTGCCCCCGAATCACACAGTGCTTCACCGAATTTCACTTTACCAATGTAACATGAAATGTTGAAGCAGCCCGGATCCTGCCTTTTAGGTGGCAATGTGCCCATGATGAAATCACTCACCTGTTCCTTAAGAACCATGACCTCCGTATCAGGAATCTTCCTCTTCTTCATGATTATGTCTTTTAGAAACTTGCCATAAGAAGGTATCTGCTCAATTGCTTCTAACAGTGGAATGTTGACAGAAAGCTTCCTAAAGCTATCTAGGAACTTCTTGAACTGAGCATCCACTTTCTTTGCTTTCAAGTTGTTTGGATAAGGAACTGGTATAGTCTGTGCCCTTTGATGTGGCGGCACATATGGTGTCTTCTTCAATGTCTCCTCCTCAGTACTGACGGGTTCTATTATGATATCCTCTACCACATCCTCTATCGGCTATGTGATTGGAATCAGAACCTCCTCTGCGGCCTCACCTATGGTTTCTGGCTGGGGTGTGCTCAGTTCATCGGCCCTGGAATTTAAAATATGCTTGTCACTCTGTAGAAAAATTGCCTTAGCCTGTTGGTTTCCTCCTAGAATGTTTGTATTTCCCAAAAAACCTTGCTGCGCTGGCTTCTTCAAATTTGCTATTTCAGCTTCCATCTGTGCCAAAGATGTCTCTATAGTCCTCATCTGAGCCCCGTGACTTTGTAAGGTCTGCCCAAATTGATTCATAAATTCTCCTTGTTGCTTAATCTGCTGGCCAAATGTGCTCATGAGTTCTTGATTCTGCTTGATTACTTGGTTGAGAAATTCATTACTCTTATCCTCTGGCGACGGTTGGGGTTTTACATCAGGGTCCTGCAAGAAATTGTTTGGGTCCTTCTAGGAAAATTTCTTGTCTTTCCTCCACGACTAGTCGTTGTTTCTGTACCCCTACTGTTGGCGCATAAATTTCACTTGAGCTTCATCATCAGATTATGCGTCTTCTTTTACAAGTAGTTTCTTGGCTAGAAGGTCCATCTTCTCATTTAGCTCTTTGATGGCCTCTGACTCACCCGCAGCTCGAACATGCTCTACTACGTCTCTGTCACCCCAAGATTGCTTTTTGGCCATGTTCTTCAAAAGATGCCAACACCTTGTGCCTGTATTGTTTAAGAAGAACCCTGAACGTGCTGAATCCAGGTTACTTCTATCATGCTCAGAAAGAGCAAAATAGAAAATCTTAACTTGCTTCTTCTTATCAAGCCCATGATGTGGGAACCTCCTTAGCATGATTTGGAAACATTCCCGTGTCTTAGAATAAGTCTCCCCAACTTTCTGATTGAAGTTATGGATCTTCCGTACCAGATCGTTGGTCTTCTCAGGTGGAAAGAACCTCTCGAAGAAAATCTCGATCATCTGGTCCCATGTTTCCACTGTCTCATCATCCAGATTATGCAACCATTCACGCGCATTACCAGCCAGAGAGCTGGGGAACAGCTTCAGGTAAAGCGTCTTCTGTGGAAGCCTATCAATCTTGATCATATCGCAGTTCTCCACAAATGTGTTGATGTGTGTGACCGGGTCCTCATTCTTCAGCCCGTGGAATGCATTTGATTTGACCAAATTTATTAATGTTGGATCAATCTTATATGTCGGAATGTTAACTGCCAGCTTCTTGATTGGCCCCTTTGATGCGGATGAGGAAGAAGCCTTTATCTTCTCCCATATTGTCTGTTCTTCTTCCATGGCTTCTGGTTCAGAGTCGGAGTCTATTTCTTCTGGTTGGTCTTGAATGTAGTTCTCCTCATCGTCTGGTCCCAACGGTGGAACTTCTGGTGATAGATGCATGTAGTCTGTGCTACGCGTCCTCACCATGCACTAGTACCTACAAAATAATAATTTAGGTTCAGTACCGTGCTAGATGATTACTAAATATGAAATATAAACTATAAATTTCAAAAATGATACAAACAAATAATTAAATAAAAAGTGGCCTAGAATGGCTGCTTGCAGCACTCATAGTGCCGACAATTGTCGTGTCCCCGGCAACGGTGCCAAAAACTTGACATGATTTTACCGTGCATATAACGCAAGTGCACGCATCAATGTAGTATAGGCCTTGTGAGGCCCAAGTCGAACTCAGGGACACTAAATTATCGGCAGACTACTACTAGCTACTCGCAATCAGCTAGACCTATTAAAAGGTTCTGAGAGTTGTTGTAAAATAAAAGAAAATAAAATAAAATAGAGAAATCGATTAAATGTTTAGTTTAACCAATTTAAATGAGGATCTTTAAGATTGTGGTTTCACCGTGGGTTTTCATTGTATGAATTTCCACATAGCTAAATGAATTTATCTCTCAATCTGGGTAGTGGCCTGTAATCAAAATTGTTCACTGTCGTGATACAATTTACTACCTAAGTATAGGTCGGTTCCACCGTCGTAGTAACCTATACCCTAAACTAGGTTCATTAGAATCGACCTCTGTGTTTCCACCATTAACTGTACATCACCTTGTTCAAGGAATTTATGAGTTAATGTGAATTTCGCCTCTTTTCAACCGTTAATTCTTCATTCAAAGAAATTAAAGGCATTAGATTATCATTAGGGTGATCAAGCATAATGATATACTGGAGAAAATGAAATCATACCATGGATTTAAGAGATAAAATATGAATTACTATGATAAAAATGTCATACAATGCTTCCCCGGGGTACTCCCAGTCCTAAAGATAAAGGGGATTAGCCCCGCATCTTCATCTCAGAGCAAGACATGGTGGGAAAATGGGAAAACATGAAGAAAACGTTGATAAAGTGATGTAAACCCCTGAACGGAGAATATCCAAGCGTTCCTCGGTGTAGAGTGCGCGTTCTACAGCCTTCCGGCGGTGGAAAATGTCTTCTTTGACTCTCGGAACGGTCGGGGCATACTTCTCGGCTCCGTTCTTCTCTCCACACCTTCTCGGGACTTGTGCAGTGGCTAGTGATGTCATCCCGGTCCTGGCCGCCATCATTAGGTATTAACACCAAGTTAGGTCACCAAAATATCACAGTCATTGGATTTAGGTCGATCTGAAGCAAACTCTGATCTGACGGTGTCGATACCTTCGACGCAGGTCGATGGTATCGACCCCTCGCGATATCGGCAAGCCTTCTTTCTTTTCTTTCATCCCTCCTGATGCTGACTCGATACCATCGACGCGGGTCGATGGTATCGACACCCTTAGGCGTCGATTTTATCCTTTTTCCATCGTTGAAGCTATAAGTGTCGATAGTATCGACTTTGGTGTCGATAGTATCGATTGGCTGGTCGCCAGCAACCTGAAGGTAACTCGCTACCATCGACTTCCCAGTCGATGGTATCGACTCTGCTCTGCTCCTTGCGGCTGCCTGCCTGTGGCTGTGTCGATAGTATCGACTGATGTCGATGGTATCGACAGCTGCAGATATGTGTTTTTCCTGAAATTGCACAACAAAACCAAATCCGCTGAGATAAAACCTATAATTATAATCATTTATGCTCAAAATGATAAAATAAGAGAGATTTGACACTGAGAAGGATCATAGACTAAAGTAAGTGAATTATGCAATATTAACCTCCAAAGTGACCAATAAACACATAAAACGCAAGTAAAACAAGTCTATAAATGCGACTCAAAATCATCGCATCATGAACCTTCAGGTCAATTACATATCCTGATTGCCTTGCATTTTCCTCTGCCTCCACTTTCAGGTACTTGATTTTCCCTTCTGAGAATTCTAATGGAATCGTGTGTAGACTTCTCCAAACTTCATATCCATGCTTCTCCCACTTGATGAGATCAACCCATGCCGATGAGTATGCCACTCTCTCCTATGTAGTTTGTGTGGCTCCATCAACCCTAGGCTATTCTGCTAGAGTATCGCCTATCTCCTTGCCCTGTGGTGCCCCTCGTGCTCCCACCATCTCTCTTTCTTAGGGTGGCCTACCAATTAGATTCCATACATACTGGGTAACTAAGTTTTCCCATACTACTAAATACATTTCCTAGAAACTCGACACTATCTAGATTCCAAAAAAGTATCATGAGTCACCTTCAACCCCCTAGTTAGAAAGCTATGATTCTCGAGTAAATGATATTGTTGTGTGAGAATGGAACCTGGGATCTTATTCCTCCTCATATAGATAGAAATATTTTCGAATGTAGTTGGGTCTTCTCTATGAAATTCAAATCAGATGGATTGATGGAATAACTCAAAGCTCTACTTGTTTCCAAAGGATTCACCCAAACATATGGAGTGGATTTATTTGATACCTTCTCACCAGGTACTCACATTGCTTATGTCAGGATTGCAATCTCCCTTGCCAGTCACATGGACTGGCCTCTGTTCCATCATGACATTGAAAATGTTTTTCTTCATGGAGATTTAGAGGAGAAAGTGTATATGAAACAACCTCTAGATTTTGCACTTAGGGGGAGTCTCAACAAAGACTATATCATCTAAAATACTCTTTGTATGGTCTCAAGTAATCATCAAATGCCTGGTTTATGAAACTTAATGGAGTTCTTCCTAGCCTGGGTTTTTCCATATCATTTTGTGATTACAGTCTCTTCTTTAGTTCTTCTCAAATTGGAACAATCATTATCTCCATCTATGTTGATGATATCATTATCACTAGTAGTCACTCCCATGGGATTTCAATAATAAAATAGGTAGTCCAACAATATTTTCATACTAAGGATCTGAGACAACTTTGCTTCTTCTTGGGCATAAAGGTGCTACACTCTCGTCATGGCACTCTTATATTAGTGGAAATACATCATCAACCTCTTGAACGACTCTAGTTCAGTAAATTATGAGCATCTTTCTTAACCTATGGACTATCAAAACAAAATTTTATCTGAGGGGGAGTCTTTTTCCAATCCCAAATAATAACAATGCATGTTTGGGAAACTTATCTATCTTATAAAACCAGCCCCGATATTTTCTTTGTTGATAGTGTTGTTAGTCAACATGTGGTTAAACTCTTGCATGCCACTAGATTCAAGTACAATGTATCCTACGCTATCTGAAAACTACATCTAGAAGGGGTCTCCTCTACAAGAAAGCACAATATCCAAACATCTCTTTGACCTGCTATGCAGATCGATGGGACGAAGATGTGAATGATGAGAGATCTATTTCTAGCTTCTATGTTATATTGGGTGGTCATTCCATCAATTTTCATAGTAAGAAGCAATTGCTTGTGGCTCGTTCCAACACTGGGGTAGAATATCATGCGATGGGACACCCCTATTATCACATGTTGTGAAATTCAATGGGTTGAATTTGTTATGTGAATTAGGTTTTACTCTCTCCTTTCTAGTGATAATCAAATTACCATTCCTATAGATAAAAATCCAATTATTCATGAACATATTAAGCACATTGAGTTTGACTGTCATTTCATGGGGAACCTAGTTCATTATGTCATATGTAAAGACTAGAGAATAGACTGCTGATATCTTCACCAACCCTCTTCCACCTTCATCATTCTCCTATATGTGTGGCATGTTGGGAATGCATGACACGTTTTCTCCATCTTGAGGGGGGAGTTTGGTGGTATTTATTTTCTCTTGTGTTAGCTAACTGGGCTTCCTTTACTCAGGCCCATTATCTTTGCTTTAGTTTATGTTATGTTGTATCTATGATACACCATACCTTGAGACAAGGCTATATATACGACTCTTTATAACCTTTATCTTTTCATCATAAGAATTTCTCTTCAAAGTTTACAATGCATGCAAGTAAAAATCTCAAGTTGGATATACACTTGTTTACAAAATCTTCCAGCCCAGCCCCAAGTATAGGGATGACGTTAGTAAACCATAACTTGAATACACAAACACCACCAATCCTTAAGTGATGTCAAACAGAGAAGGACACCGAGTGACACACACATGTCACCTACCTCAAGTTGATTGACATCCACTCTTGGTTGACCCTCACCAAAGCTGTCTGGGAAGCTTGGTCGGTCACCTAAAAGATGTGAAAAACAAGGCCATAGTCCAAGTCCCACCAATATGATATAACACTTGAAACATTTATTACTTTAGTGAAATAAATTAACAAGCATTGAACATTTAAATTTCTAAACTAGTACTATAATTAGAAGACAAACTCTCACCATAGTTATACCTATGACATCACAAAATACTTATAAGACATAAAACACATATATCTATTAAAAAAGAATGACACACATCATGAATACATCCACGTTTCTTGCCATATAAGCCTAAATTGATACACAACACAACTAAAGTACTCATTTTAATATACCTTGGGAAATTTGTGTCATACTACTCAAACAACTAGATAGATGATAGAATCCATACTAGCAACCCATATATGATCTAAGGATATCTGGTTTCCTTTATATCTCTTTGCTCAATCTTGAATCAAAGTAAGATAACATAAGGTAGAGTGCTTACAATCCATATGTACTTTGGAAATTTCTCAAAGGAAGATCAACACATCATCCCATACTGGGTACACAAGTTACAACACCATGCAGAGACATGACATGCTATTCTCTATCACATATCAAGTACTGCTTATCATTGGACCATAGATCATAATCACACACAAAATAAAATTTGAAGACACCATATTGTTCCAATCCTAATCATCCCCATATATGCATTAGTATATGGTTCCAAACATCTTTTGCAAATTCCTAGATAACATAGAATCTATAAGTAGATATCCTATCATTCACATATTAGACCCAATTGGCATTTGCATAGAAAGTCAAGGAGACATCTAGAGACTATGGTTTCTTTTAGAGGAGTCCTTTTCCAGGTACACTTTTCAGATAGCCTAGGATACGTTGTACCATACTTTAGTGGAATGCAATAGGTTTAGCCATGTGTTGACTAACAACACTAATATCAAAGAAAATTCTAGTTGGGTAATTGTAAGATAGATGAGTTTCCCAACTATGTGTTGATATTGTTCAGGATTAGAAAAAGACTCCCCCTCTAATAGATTTCTTGTGATAGTTCATAGATAAAGAATAACTTTAGAATTCAGCATACCAGAGTCCTTTAAGAGGCCGAGGACGTACTTCCCCTAAGATAAATAAGAACCTTGATAAGAAATTAGCACCTCAATACCTAAGAAGTAGAGAAGTTGTCCCCGATCCTTGGTATGAAAATGTTGGTTGAGTGCATGTTTCGATACTGAAATCACATGGGCATCATTACTAGTGATAATGATATCATTAGCATAGATGGTGAGAATGATTGTTCTATATTGAGAAGAACTAAATAAGAGACTATGATCATTGGAAAATCAGGAAAAACTTAAGCTAGCAACAACTCCATTGGGTTTTGTAAACTAGGCATGTGGTGATTTCTTGGGGCTATACAAAGAGCATTTGAGTTGATAAAATCTTTGTGGAGACTCTCACTAAGTAAAACACATAGAGGTTGTTTCATATACATTTCCTCCTCTAAATCACCCTGAAGGAAGACATTTTTAATGTCAATCTAGAATACATGCTACTCTATGTTAGTGACAAGGGAGATTACATTCCTGATAGAAGCAATGTGAGTGACTGCTGAGAAGGTTACACACCATATGTTTGGGTTAATCCCTTGGTGACAAACTAATCTTTAAGTCATTCCATCGATTCATCTGAAGTAAGATAGAGAAGACTCACTACCATAAAAATATATCTTTTCTTGAGAAGGAGGGACAAGATCCTAGGTCCCATTCTCACACACTATTATCATTTCCTCGAGAATTGCAGCTTTCCAACCAGGGTGCTAAAGTGCCTCATGATTTTTTTTTAGAATCTAGATAGATTCAAGTTGATGATAAATGATTTAGTAGTACAATGAAGCTTGGATAGGTATTAGGTATAATATATAAGGTGTATACGAGTGCAACAACATATACCTTTCTAGAGAGCCACATGGTGTGATAGATCCTCATACATGAACATTGGTGTCAGATCTTGTTCCAGTGGAGAAAGAATGATAGGGGGATGGATGATGCAGTCATGATCCACTAGGTCAAAAACATCAAGCTCAAAAAATTCATGTTGAGGCTAAGGTTGAGGTAGATAGGATGGTGATGTAGAGTCAAAGAACATATTTGATATATGAAAAGTAACATTGATAGAGACATACATACAACAATTGCTTAGACTATAACATTCATAACCATTCTGAAAGGTAGAATAGACAAGGAAAACCATTTTGATAGAGTAGGGATCAAGTTTATTTGCTTTTAGATCAAAGTTATGCACAAAAGCAGAACATCTACAAATACACAAAGGAAGATGCAAAATCATTTTCTTAGAAAAATAACTGAAAAGGGGGCAATGTTCCAAAGAAACGATGATGGTTGTCGATTGAAATGGAAAGAAGCTTTAATAATACTATTAGACAAATAGGGATTAGTCAAATTATTTTGAAACATAAGAGCACGAGAAATGCCAAGAAATTAATGATTTTTATGTTCTACCACCCCATTTTGTTGTGGAGCATGAGCGCAAGAATACTGATGAATTATTCTAATTCTAGAGAAAAATGAAGACATTAGATGAAACATATTCTAAGAATTGTCAATATTGAATATTTTTATGATTTTAATAAACTTTGTTGAAATCATTTTATGAAAATTCTAAAAAACACCAATCATATCATCATAGGATTTCAACAAATATAGCAACATCATGTGAGAGAAATCATCAACAAAGGTAATGATATAACAAAATCAATTAAAACTAGTCATTGGAAGAGGGCCATTTTTTTATTATGGATAACATCAAAGATTAATTTACAATATAGACTAATTTATCTACAAAAGGAACTCCTATGATGCTTCCTTAACTCACATTAGTCACATTGGAGACTTGTAAAACTAGATAAAGAGGGATCCAAGTGCTTCAACTTATCAAGGGTGGGATGACGACATCATTGTGTAGGGAAATACATCATCAGGTAGGTAGTAGAAATAAAAATTTTACTGACATATTTCCCATAAACTAGTGGATTGTGTAAATAACTATGCAACAAGAATGATGGTTTCACGAAGATATACCTGGTCTTGGAATAGTCCAGCGACAATCCTCGTCGATGTAGATGCATACTCCATCTTATACGGTGTCTATGTAGCTTGTAGTTGCAATAGGACTCATTTGACTACTCCCAGGACAACAAACTCAAACAACTACTACGTCTTCTCTCCAATCCCGCCACAGACTGTGAGTTGATGTTACCCTCCTAGAAGCAGCCAAATGACTCCTACCTCTAGAGTAGTCCACATAGAGAAACTAGAAATCCTATCATCCTGTTGGACCAGATAGGAAGGTGTTGTCCCTTCTGTGGTGCACTAGTCACCAACTTGCTCTCCCAAAAAAATGGTCTTCGTTGTTTCTTTCCCTTGGATATCCCTCCCTAGTTGGGTAGGACTTTCCTGGGCTCTCTTGGTTACCACAAATAGAGAGGACAACATTTGTCAGATCAACTGATTCTCAATTTTCTATGTTGTGCTCTGGGAATCCCCCACTACCCCTCTATTTATATGTGAGGTTTGGGCCCAGGTTCCCAGTCTATGCAGGAGTGGAAGGGATCGGAAGATCTTGAATTTTTGCAACAATTCTAGAAATCTCACAACTTGCTATAGACAAAACAGCTGTCTGGAGAACCCAGATGGTTGTCTCACATGCGAGACAATCATTTCATAGTTTCCAAGTAGTACATGAAATTGGAAACTCAATTCCCATCAATATTACGTTGGCAGTGAATGTCCATAACACTTTGCGACATTACAAGCAATGAGTGGTGCCTAGTCACACATCATTGATTCCCAAGTAAATGGAAAGTTGGAGAACAACTTCAAATTACAATCTGTGTATGGTGTTACAACTTCATCCTACAATCCCAATTATGATTTAGAATCATCTTTTTCAGTCTAGAAGCTTTCATCAGTGTAACCTTTTACCACTAGCTCTTGCTCTCCACCTAGACCAAGAACTGATCCTTAGTCCTTCTCAAGTGCGTCAAGATGTTCTTCATGGCTGTCCAGTGAGCATCTCCTGGATCTAACTGATATCTTCTCATCATGCTCAAAGCATACGAGACATATAGATGGGTGCACAACATCACATACATGATTGATCCAATTGTTGTCACATATGGAATCTCACTCATGCCCTTCCTTTCTTCACAAGAATGAGGACATTGACTCTTAGTGATAGCCACTCCATGCAATGCAGACAAGTTTCCTCTCTTTGAGTTCTCCATGCTGAACCGCTTCAACACCTTGTCTATGTATGTGCTCTGACTGAGTCCAATATTCCTTCTTGATATATATCTATAAATATTTATCCTGAGGATGTCGGATGCTTCTGCCAAGTCTTTCATAGAGAATGTATTTCGAAGCCATGTCTTTACCTTTTATAAAGTAGGGATGTCAATCCCCATCAAATAGTATGTCATCCACATACAATATGAGGAATACAACCATGATTCCACTAACCTTCTTGTACACACATGGTTCATCTTCATTTTGAATAAAGCCAAACTCTTTGACTGTCTCATCAAAATGAAGATTCTAGCTCTAAGATTCTTGCTTCAATCCACAAATTGACCTTTTTAGCTTACAAACTTTATTTGCAAACTTTGGATCTATAAAACCCTTAGGTTGTATCATATACACATCTTTCAATCATATTTCCATTAAGGAATGTGGTTTAACATCCATTTTCCAAATATCATAGTCATGATAATTTACAATAGAAAGCATGATTCTGATGGACTTAACCTTGGCCACTGGAGAAAAGGTTTCTTTACAGTTAACACCTTGAACTTGTCTGAAACCCTTTTCAACCAATCTTCCCTTATAGGCTTGAACTATCCATCCATGTCGATCTTCTTCTTGAAGACCCATTTACACCCTATGGGTTTCACACCTTCAGGTGGATCCTCGAATGTCCATAATTTGTTGGTATACATGGATTCCATCTCGGATCTCATGGCCTCAAGCCATTTCTCAGACTCTGGTCCCTCAATAGCATCTTGATAGGTAATTGGTTCATCATCTATGACCAATTCACTTATTTCTTGAGTCACAAGATATCCATATCTTTCAGGTTCAATGCATGTCCTACTAGATCTACGAGGTTCTAGTGTCACATGAGGAATTTGAGATTCTATAACATTTTGTGAGTCTCTTTGTTCCTCTTATACGTCTATTGGTTCAATGTTCTATTGTTGGTCTGGAACCTCTTCGAGTTCCAATTTTCTCCCGCTGATTCCTTTGGTAGTGAATTGCTTTTCAAGGAATGTAGTCTCTCTGGCAACAAACACTTTGTTGTCAGTTGGGTTGTATAAGTAATTACCTTAGTTTCTTTGGGATACCCAACAAAGTAACATTTTTTAGATCTAGGGCAAGCTTTTCAAGAAACCATTTCTTGACATGACCTTCGCACCCCCAAATACTCATAAAATACATCTTGGGTTGCTAACCATTCCATATCTCATATGGTTCTTTTGAACTGACTTTGACGATACTCAGTTAAGTGTAAACACAAAAGTTTTAAGAGCATAACCCCAGAAGGTAGTAGGAAGATTAAAAAAAAATCAACATAGATCACACCATATCCAACAATGTGTGATTCCTTCTTTCTGATACACCATTATGCTGTGGTGTTCTAGGTTGAGTCCATTGTGATACAATACCACAGGCTCATAGAAAGTCCTCAATCTCTTGCTTCAAGTATTCTCCACCTCGATAAGAATGAAGTACCTTAATACTTTTTCCAAGTTGGTTCTGTACTTCATTCATAAACTCTCTGAACTTTTCAAGAGCTTTTGACTTATATTTCATCAAGTAAACATAACCATACCTACTAAAATCATCAGTAAAGGTAATGAAGTACTGATACCCACCTCTATCAATTATTCTAAAAGGGCCAAAAACATCAATATGTATGAGCCCTAATAGACCACTATTCCTCTCATATTTCAAGTGAAGGGAGTCTTGGTCATCTTGCCCAACAAACAAGATTCAAATGTATCTATTGATTCAAAATCAGAAGAGTCTACATAACCATCTATATGGAGTCTAGATATGCGATGCTCATTTATGTGCTCTAGATGAGAATGCCAAAGATATGTTTGATTTGAGTCATTGATTTTTGTTTCTTGGTATTTACGTTATATCTGCTTGTCTCCAAATCTAACAAGTATAGACCATAAAACATTGGGCCACTGACATAAAAGATCCCATCTTTACTAATAGAACATCTTCCATTCTTTATAAAGAAATTTGAATCCTTTCTTGTCTAAACAAGATATAGATATGATGTTCCTATTAATGGCATTTACGTAATAGTAGTTCTCTAACTATATTAGAAGTCTAATTGGTAGAGTTAATTCATAGGTTCCAACCACACCGACCACAACTCTTGTGCCATTTGCAACACGCAGTTCAACCTCACCTTTATCTAAAGGTCTACTTCTTTTCAAATCCTTCACATTTGAACAAATGTGTGATCCAGATCCAGTATCTAGTACCCATGATGAAGAAGAAGTGATGTTAACCTCAATAATGTATGTACCATAAGTAGAGATCTCAGTCCCTTTCTTCATATTCTTAGGTTCGTTTATCCTTCACCTTATTCTAAGTGCAGAAGACTTGGACTTTGGCTTAGCCACAAAATGCTTCTTCGCTTTGCCTTTGTCCTTGGAATCAACTCCATTGATCATCATCTCAGATTTGTCCATATTCATTTGGCTTTGACACTTATTAAGATGTCAAGCAACTATGACAATGGTTTATCCTTGTTGCTCAAGTGATAACACTTGGTAAACTGTCTATATGATTCAGGCAACTATTGCAAAATCATATACGTGGCCAACTCTTGACCTATAGGAAATTCTAGTCTTTCAAGATGCTTCATATGCCAATCATATTGAGCACATGGGGTTCTATTGGATATCCATCAGTCAGTTTACACTCAAATAGTGCGTTAGAGACATTGTACCTTTCATTCTTATCATTCTGTTTATGCAACCATAGTTCATACAACCCATCGTAAGGTTCTTATTGTTCATAACATCATTGGCATGCTTCAAGGAAACATCCAAGTCTGTCTTAGGCGAATTTGGAGAGGATCCTGGCTTTGGTGTTTTAGGAACATGCAAAACACTTCTCAATATCTTGAACCAATTATGGAAATAAATCTCATTTAATCTGTCTAATTGTGATGATTGAGTGTTTTCCATTTGATTTTACAAGAGAAAATTTGCATTTGTCAAAAACCATTTTGATTTGAATTGATTTGAAAAATTGATATTAATTAGTTCTTTAATCAATTATCACTCCCACTATTTTATTCAAATTGATAGCCCTTATTACCAATTCAGAAGATTGCAACATACAATCTTCTAGTGGGCCAAGATCCATATTTCATCAAGTCATGACTCAACTTTGGCTGATCACCCACAACTTGATTATTTAGGTAGGTCAACTTGCCAATTGCATCTGGATGCAACTCTTGGATAGATGATATGTGCTACTCTTTGCCATAATCATCTGCATGCCTCTGGCACCTGGTCTCACCAAGTTATCACTTGTTAAGTTTGACCCAAAAGACAAACAAAGAAAGAATGGTTGTCTATGCTTCCTCTATAGAAATTGGGTTGTTATATTGTGGAATCAGAGTAATAATATAGATGCCCACCAAAAAAGTTCTCATATTCTTTGTTTAAATTGCCCATTAGAATATATGTGTCCCAAATATAGACTTAGAAAGACAATTAGTAGACATATATATAGAAGGCTTGAGTGAATGATAGTAAAGTGCTAGTTGGGGTCTAGTCAGGCACTATAAATTGAGATATGAACTAGGATTATGTTTATAGATGCTTTGTACTTTACATATTAACTCTATGTTTCTATATAACATGCCCTCTCTCTTTAACAAATGTTTTTGGTATGGGATACATGCTTATGGGACTTTTTATAGGAAATTTTAAGCACATAAGTATATACTTATGATGGTTGTCTCATTCTTTCAAGTGGATGTGGTATGAGACATAAGTACTAGTAAGGTGTTAATATAAGAAAATAAGGCACCCTCAACAAATTTCTATTTAAGGAAAACTACAATCTATGGTTTAAATTGTTCTCAAAAGTTTGGGATGTTACAGTGGAGGTATCAATAGCATCAATGTTGGTGATCAGTAGGAGGTTGTGCTTGGTATTGTAGGCCGAGTGGAAAAATTTTGTGTTCTTTTCACCCTCCTTCAGCCATTTGATTTTGGCTAGTTGTTTCCATATGATTTATTCGTGGGCTTTGAAAGTGTTAATCTGTAGTATAATGGGAATGTGCGCATCCGTTGGTTGTTGTAAGATGGTGAGGAGTTGTTCTTCCTTTCTCTTGATGATCTTAGGGATGGATCCAAATTGTGTATGGTTCCATCTCTTGAGGGTAGGTCTGAGTAACTTGTGTTTGTGGTGTATGTCAAAACCTAGGTTGTCAATGGAAGTTTGTGTATTCCAAACATTGTTGATCATAGGGGTGAAATCTTGGTGGTGAGTCTAAAAACATTTGAAGCATAAAGGCTTATATCCCCATCATGTGGGTTGAGACTGTAGAAGAATGTGAAGGTGATCAGATAGGCTGGATGCAATGAGATATATGTGTGTCCCCGGGTGTAATTGTGTCCAAACATTTTTGCATAAAAATCAGTCAAGTTTGGCTCTAGATATACATATGTGCCATGTCCAACGGTCGTTACTAGAGTGAAGGTCACGAAGATTATGTGTAGTGAAGTAGGTATTGAAAAGAGTGGTCGGACAAGGAGTCTATGTAAAACCATGTGATTGTGTATGAGATCTTTCCTCTGGGCCTGTGATCATGTTGAAATCACCACCATGATCCATGGAGTGCCTATGTGTAGTCCAACCAAAGAGTTCAGTTTATCTATGAAAGGTGTTTTATTTGGACTGGGAGATCCATATACACCTGTGTATAGCCATGTCGTGTTGGTACCAATATGAAGCAATTGTATCATGGTGTTGTAGTTAAGAATGGTGGAATGGGTGGCATGTTATGTGTGGTCATTCCATCCTATGAGTATGCCACCACTGAAACATGTGGGAGGGTGTTGGATCCATTTGTTAATATGTCGACGTCCTAGTTTCTATAGTTGAAAATCATTGAGGGCATTTTTAGTTTCTTGTATGGTGATGAGGTTGATCTAATGTTGGTAAATTGTGTTTCTAATAGTCCTTCCTCTACTGGGTGCATCTGCCCCACAGACGTTCCAAGTTAAAAAGTTCATGTTGGTATCACATAGATATGTGTTCAAAAAGTATAGGATAGTTCAAAAAAAATGTTAGTAATCAATCCGGGTGTCAATCTAGTGGTTTTGTTTGATAAGGTCCGTGAGGAATTTCTCCCCCTCCGCATGGAGTGGGAAGTCCATGTTGATGTTATGATAGAAAGAAATAAAATCACCAGTGTTATCCCATGATGCTAGGAAGTTAATGTTATCAGTCGACGAAACAATATGAGACATAAGGCAAGAAGTTCTTTAGGAGATATATGATCGTCTGTATATCTATCATCAAGAGATGTATCAGCTGCAGTAGAAGTGGGTTGACGAAATGTCATATCTGTGTCATTGATAGCAAAGATGTTCTTTCTTTGTTGTGATCCCACTGTTCAAAGTAGAGCTACATTGGATAGTATCCCTTCATGATCCTTGTTCGGTGGACTTGATCTAATGAGAGTCGGGCTTAGTGTTGCTCTAAGATCATCAATGATGTTCATCTTCAGTTTTAGGAAGGTCTCTTGATCCATCTTATTGCATAAAGATTGTGTCTTTCTCATATTGATGTTAGGTGGATATGAATCTAGGGTGGTCGAAGGAGGTATATGAGGCAAGTTGTGGTGCGTGTGAGACTTCTTGAAGCATTGCATGGGTTGTAGAGAGTCATTGGCATGGGATAGAGTCTGGTGGGTTTGTGACATGGATGTTTGTACCAGTGATGGATGTTTGCAGATGTTTGCAAGATGATTTGGTTCATACCATGTTGCAAGGTGTTGTTTGTGGCCTTTAAAGGAGCATGTGCATGTGGAAGGGTGCTCCATATGTAGCTTGATGTTGTAGATCATGTTGCCACACCTAATATTGATGTCTCTAAGGACTGTGGTGTCCTTCATCACCAACAACACACAAAAGTCTCATGTGTAGTCAGATGGTTAAAGAGTGTTTGAGCTGATAAACTGGTGGGTCACCCAGACGAAGTGTGTGATCATATGGAAGACCTTCTTGTTCCATAAATGGGGCAGGAGATCAGTGATTGAGATCCATCCTAATGTGCCCGTGGTTGCAGGTGTTGCACCTTGTTCAATAGTCCATTGTGAGATACATGTTTGGGCAAAGACATTACCACAAGCAAACATGAACATTTATCCCACAACATGCTCGAAGATGGAGTTTTCAGGTAATGTGTAAATGTGTCTGATGGGGGGAAGAATTTGGGCTTCACGATGGTATAAGAAGGTATGATAAGAGCAATAGCATTTGTGATCTTAATGGTTTCAATGTCCGTCGGGCATGGGCATTGAAGTATATTGACATGGATGGTACGAGCCGTGAGGGCTTTGACGATGTGCATGCTTTGAGGGGGTAGATCGATGGGTCATTCTAGGGTGGAGGAGTCGATAGCTTTTGTAAGATCATTGTATGGGGTCGTTAGCTGGATAGGATGAATCGTTATCGTATTAGAAGGTGAGTGCTTTGTGTTAAAAGGTGGTGGATATGTAGGAGAGAGAAGAGGCCTAGAAATAGATTTTGTAGGGTTTAGCGTGGAGATATCATTAGGTGGTGTAGGGTCTTCGAGAAGTGGGCAAAAAGATTTTTTTGCAAAAGATATGGTTGTCATCTTTGTGTATCTGGAGACGAGTTGAGGTGGATGTAAAGGAGGCTGGCGCCCCTACAAGTGGGTGGTTAGAGCATGGAGGTGGTGTGCCAGATGTGGGAAAGGGTTTTTATCTCCATCCCTTACACGGTTGAGAGAAGGTTCTGGCAATATAGCCATCTTGGGAGTAAGCGAAGCATCGGATATGGTTTTGGGAATGCCTTCGGTGGTGACCAACTTGTAGGCATTTGCCATATCTATGATGTATGTGTGAACGGGGTTTTTTCTGGTTAAAAAGGGTCCATGGATGGTCTGGGTCATGGTTTGGAGAGTCGATGGTCAGTGGAGTAGGATCGCTAGTGTGATCAAGGTAAAGATTCACAGTGATAGTGGAGATCTTATCATAAGATGTGTTCGAGTATATTTTACTAGTAAGTTTGAGATATACCTTAAACGTGTAGGCAAAGGGTCTTCAAACCCTGGAGGTCCTTATCACATCATGATCGGAGATGTGGCAGTGTCTGCAAGTTTTTCTCCTAGGATTCATGGTCATCTTATGGTGTTGGATGCCCGTTCATCATCCTCAGCATGTTATATCCTATTTATGTGTCGTCAGATAGTGGAGATCTTATCATAAGATGTGTTCGAGTATATTTTACTAGTAAGTTTGAGATATATCTTAAATGTGTAGGCAAAGGGTCTTCAAACCCTGGAGGTCCTTATCACATCATGATCGGAGATGTGGCAGTGTCTGCAAGGTTTTCTCCTAGGATTCATGGTCATCTTATGGTGTTGGATGCCCGTTCATCATCCTCAACATGTTATCTCCTATTTCTGTGTCGTCAGTAACTTCTTCAGAGGAAGATTGTTGATACCGTTCGATGAGGTGAATGCATCAGATTTTCCTAAGAATGTGGTTGTTGATGTCTGTAAGCCATAAGTTGATGCTCATGTCTCCTCGTGAGTGAAGAATGATATGTTAGCCTATGCATCGATTGAGGGTGATGAGCATGTCTCTCCATCCTCGGGTAGACTGGAGGATGCCCATGTGGGTGAGGTATAAGTTGATGGAAAAGGTGGTGGATCCTACATAGAAATGGATGATTCCTTCGTTGATGTGTACATTGAGGTATCTCCATGATCTGGGGAGGAAAATGCACCTGATCGTTCTGTTGTCCAGGTATACATCTAGGTAGACCATCTTTGGGAAGGTTGGTGGTGTGCGGTAGGGGATGTTTGAGCAGTGTATAGTGCTCAGGATGTTTCATGGCCAGTGGTGTTGTTGGTTCTGTTGTAGTTGGTGTTTTGTATGTAGTGTATGGATTGTAGATGGTGTGAGTTGTTGTGAATTAAATTCTAGGTAGTTGAATGCCATATTGAATGCGGGTGTGATTCCTTAAGCAGACTGTTGTTTCAATTCTGTGGCAGTGAATCCATCTGCGGTGAGCATACTTGTATCTCTCTATAGTGTTGTTGTTATTGACAGTATCTCAAGTGTTGTATTATGAGAATCTTACCTAAGATCTCTGTCTATTTATGGTGGATGTTGTTCCATATCATGTGTTGTGTATCCTATGTATGTGTTCAAAAGAAGTAAATTGTTCAGGTATATAGCTAATCTCTTTGTGTCGTGCCTAATATCTTTATGCCATGCCTAATCTAAAACTATTTGATTGGCTATTGGTGTTGCTTACATACAGATGTAGTTGGTTAGTGCTTGTTTTATGGTGGTGATGCCACAAAGGTAATGATTGATCATGTCGAGTAACTATCATTGTTATTGTCACCGAATACAACAAAAGGCCTAGTTCTTACTGGTATTAGTGCATCGGGTGGAGAAGATAGGTCAACAACAACACTCTGGTTTTTGTTGTGCTCTTTTTTGATGTTGCAGATGTGATAGAAGGGAGAATGAGACAAACAAACGTGGCACAATTTCTTGCTTGGGGAATAGTGATGCATATATGATTCCTAGAACCATCCTTGACATATTGCTTATTCTCTCTTGGTGAAATCACCATAGCTATGAACTTCATAATGGTAGTGACAAATAGGGTCATGCGGTGCATTGTTGTTTGCACCTTCTCCCAAAATGGCACCGAATTCATGCATATATATGAGATGTCCAATCCTATCAGGCCATGTCCTACATATTTTGGGATATTTGTAATTTTGGGCATCCTACAAACACGATATATTATATGATAGTGTGGATTGAAAATTCCCAACAGTGTTGATGTCTAATGACACCAATGAACAAAGAAAGTAAAATTTTTGTTTCTGTATCTTTGAAGGTGTAACTTGTGTTAGTTTAAGATAAACATAATCAAGGTATTTGGACCTAGTATCCTTAGGAAACATAGTATAACAAATGTCCTTGGTATTCTGGATAACAATACTTTTTTGTCATTATATTTTTCATCGAAATTAATTTTGAATTCATAGTCCAAAGTGTGGTGTAGGTACGTGAACATGATATTGTGAATGCACTTGTTTCTTTCTAAAGATAATTATATACACAAATCTCCACACATTAAACTTATCACAAAACTCTTATGGTTAGTAATTAGTAGCTTGGTTCTATAATTCTTCCACTTTGTAGAATTGCTCAACTACCTTTTTTGTATATAAAGATGTCCTTAGAAACTATACTATCCAATATTACGTCCACAATGCTTCCCAATTGTTGTGAAAATTCCTATATATATAATATAGATACACCATTTCATCTTCTCTCTCTCTCTCTCTCTCTCTCTCTCTCTCTCTCTATATATATATATATATATATATATATATATATATATATATATATATATATATATATAATACTTCCATACACAAGAAACCATGCAAACTAGATAACATCTAATAATCAATATCTCATCTAATCCTTAGATAATTTGATTGTCATAACACACATTAAGATCCCTATTGGTATCATATCAATCAACCTTTACTTTCTTATAACTAATACAATGTTTCATGGAGGGTATATTACTAAAAGATCCCTTGGTTACCTATACGTAGGAAGAAGTCCACAAATGGGTTAAAATTGCAAATCTTTGGCTCACAAACCTAGATATCATCTTCTATGGTTTATTACTAAGACTTATATTTACTTACATATTAACCTAAAATTTGGTATGTGACAGTTCTACCCACCTTATAGGGGACGTTGTTCTTGAAGTTTGGTTTGACTAATGTAGGCTACCCTGTTGGGTTTTAGGGGAGACAGAAAAGGCAGCGGAAACAAAATTTTTTCTCCCCCAACCCATACCGAGGAAACGCATCAACGTCTATATAATAGGAAAGGATGGTTTGTGGAATCATACCTTGTCCCGAGGCTTGCTCGGCGAAAATACCTCGCGCAATGCGCGGTCTTCAACTCCGGTCTTGGACGGTGTCTGTGCAGCTCCTGGTCACACCGGGACTGACGACTCCTCCTCCTACCGGACTGTCGGATGACAGTTGTCCTCCTAAGCGGCAGTGTCCTCCCGCCTCTGTAGTAGTCCACACAGACCACCTGGAACTCCACTCTCCTTGTCCCACAAGGAAGTGGAAGGAGTCGCACCCTCCTGTTGACGTACTAGTCTCCAACACACTCTCCTGCTACCAGTTGCAACTGCAGTTGTCCTTCCCTTGCTGCACCTCCCTTTTGCGGGAAGCACTTGCTCGGGATCTCTCACGGTTACCAAAACCAGAGAGAACGACAACTTCGCAAAGCAACCGACTTGCATTGAGTTGTCCTTTGAGAAGCCCCCAACCGATCGGCCTAGACACTCCAGCCGACCGGTTCAACACCTCAGCCGACCGGTTCATCACATGAGCCGATCGGTTGGGAGCACAGGTTGGGCAAAATCAGTCAATTGCGATTTCAATCAATCCGATACTCCAATCAATGCGTCCAACACCTTGAACCATATGATATTGAGCTATCGACTGATTGAGTGTTTAATTGAACTACTAAACTCCTTTAGTAATAAATCTAAACATTGCTTGTGGACAAAACTCCTTTTCCAGGTTAAATCCTATGTGTGTGACCCTGCAGGTCCATTTCACGTTGGCAGTGAAAGTCCATAACACTTATGATTTCACAAGCAAAGAGCGGTGCCTAGTCACACATCAGTGCTACCCAAGTGAAAGTAGAAAGTTGGAGAACAACTTTCATCCTACAATCCGTGAATGGTGTTACAGTGAATGTATAATTCCTTTGTCACTGATATCCCAAATGAACTCGAGGCATGGAGCAGTCATCCTGTCAACGTTCATTCACTTTCTTGATCTCAGAGCAGATTGAAGGAGATATGTATGACATCAATATCACATACTGATTCACACATGCGTGCGCACGCCTATCTCAATCCTACTCATCAAGTGGCCTTGGATATCAAACTCCCTCAGGAGGGACAAATCCCATATCTATCACTCACCCCTCAAAAGCCCCATGTGTCAAAGCCACCCAATCATCACCTTTATAACAACTCATGTTTCAGGCTTGCGTTTGATGATGTCAAAGTGTGCCCAACGACATGTGTTGAGTGCAGTGATTTCAGGTCTAAGAATCACATTCACCACCATCACTGTGAGTACTGACTGTGACTACCATCTCATGGTTCCATGTGTCAAACTCACGGTGGGTCTGTCCGGTACACTTGTTCTCTAACAAGTACCTATGTGTTTGGTTTGATATCTCTATATCATGACTAATGAGATTCTGTCATCAACCAACACCACAATCTAGTCTTTTGTGTCATAGTTGTCTATCTACCTTCCACTATGACATCTGACTAGGGACATATCAAGAATGTACAAACTCTTAGCATCCGTATGATCTCATCGTTCAGGTCATGAACCTGAAGGCATACGTCATTGAGTATTGTCATTCTCTAGACATTCAATTTGTTCTATCACTATCTCATATGACTGAACCAGAAAGAATTGGAAGTTTGCCTTTGATGTTTATCAAATCAATCTTAATGTATCCCACCAATCATCCCATGATTGGCTCTCAGGGCATACATACCAACAGACTCCCACTTGCACTGCGAGCCAATCACTCTTGAATCATATTCATAGTGATCTTCAAACATGTCCCACATGTTACTGTGCTCTAGTGCGAACATAGTGAGTAATGGCAACACCTTGCCAAAGTCTGTATAAATTACATGTCTCTCATCTCTTCATTGTACGTCACACGTATGAGATGGAGTTGCCGTAATATGCGATCTAGTATTCCTTTGCTAACCTTTATCCACATTTCATGATCAAGGATTCCAGACTTGTCATCAATGACCGTAATATCTATAAGTTCATCTCATGAACTTCTAGATCCATATAGTATCCACTGATGTTCTCTAACACACGGATACTCGGCATTTCCCTTTTAAATGGTTTTATTGGAACATTTCCAATAATCAACGAACTTTCACTTTTATACATCCTATGTATATTTTGCAATCAATTTTCTGTCCTTTCGGAAGTTCGCATCAATGTAACTCTTTACATCGAACTTTTCCTTATCTCCATAGAACTAGTACTTCCCAAGTACTTATCAAGTTCTTATGGTATTCCAGTAACCCTTACTGGAAGTAGACAGACATCCACTCGTCATGTCCTACATACGAGTTATCAGGATGAGCACATCATATTGCCATGTCCTACATATAAGATGATGAATGCATTTTATTCTTGCCATGTCATACATGCAAGACAATGGGATGATTACATACATGTTAGATCCATATCTATTCTTAGTGTTCCCATTCTTCATAAGAATTGGACACTTGGCCTTGGGATACTAATATCCATATAACATGGACAAGTTTTCTCCCACTAAATCTGTGCATACTGAACCCTTCAGTATAGATTGCCAATGTATGCTCTCTCCTTTCCAGGTCAAGATATTTGTCGAGAACTATCTCTATAGATCTCTATTCCTGTCATATAGGAAACATCTCTATCTTCCTTAAAGATAATTTCCACTTTTGGATTTCCATTCTAGAACAATCCCATTTCACATCAATAGGTGGAATGTGAATACGCTCCCACTAAATCACAGATCCCGTCTTTATCTTTGACATATCAGTCAAACCCTTTGACTATATCATCAAAGTAAAGATCCAATTTTGAGTTTCTTATACTCAATCAATCACATTGATTAGTCCATTGTAACTTATAGACTTCATTTGCATTAGTGGATTCATAAACCTTATAGGTTGTGTCACGTACACATCCTTGTTTTATTCCTCATAGGAATGCGGTTTTAGTATCCATATGCCAAATGTCTCAGTCATTAAGTTGCAATCAACAAGCATCATCCTTCTCAAAATGTTATCCATGTGTCTTAACACTTAAGACTTATTTGCACTTATGGATATGATCCAATGAGTGCTACCATAAAGGTCATACCTTATGGTTCACATGGAAGTCATTTAGGATGTAATGGTTTTAAATCATAACTCAAAATTCGGTTCCTCATATTCATCTAGATAGTTGACTCATCACATGAACAACTCATCACATAGATAATTGAGGTGTATCTGTTAAGGATATGAGAACTCACAACCCTTGTGATTCTTAATTTCCTTTATTAGTGTGGGGTATTCTTTTAAGAAGAATTCAGTTATTCGATAATCATTCTCTAACTCCTTAAAGTATGATTCCTTCTTGATTTAGACATCACCATGCCTTAATCATGAGTTCACTATGATACACTATCATAATCACTCATAAGGATCTCAAACATTTGGTCCAAGTATTTCATTCATTGATCTCATCAAGAATTAATACTTTACCAAATTTGTACTTCATCTATGACAATCTTGAACACTTCAAGATGTTCATATTGGTATTTCTCTAAACACCATTTGAAGTATTAGCATTTGTCCCAATAGGTATGTAAATACATCACATGTATTATACCTAATAGGATAATCATTCTCCCACTACCATTAGTGAAGATTGATTAATCATGTCCAAGAAATTCATGTCTCTTACTGGTTCTCTAACCAAAAGAGTCTAGATTTATCCATCATATGGAAACTAGAAATGAATTTCTTATGATATATGCTAATTTAATTGTTTGAGTTATCAATAACTTTAGGTATCATTTTATCTTATACATACCATGTATTACAAGTTAAACAAGGCATTGCCAAAAAGATCATATCTTTAAGATTGAAACATCAACTTTATTAATTGCCATCATTGTCATACAATATGCAATAATAAAGTGTTTCTATCTATTGGAAATATATGAAATAGCAGTTCTCAACTCTATTTCGTGCCCTTTAGGCTGAAATAAACTGAAAGGTACTCCTATCTATGGCAGCAACACTTGCTCCAATGATGGGTACTTCTTTCTTGGTCCTTTCACAAAGGCC